>JAJJMC010003606.1:260898-317984 GCA_023531435.1 Papaver californicum | reverse complement strand
GACTTTGGCTGATTACAACATTCAAAAGGAGTCAACCCTTCATCTGGTCCTTCGCCCGAGGGGAGGGATGCAGATCTTTGTCAAGACCCTTACTGGCAAAACTATCACCCTTGAGGTCGAGAGTTCTGACACCATTGATAATGTTAAGGCAAAAATTCAAGACAAGGAAGGAATTCCTCCAGACCAACAGAGGTTGATTTTGCTGGTAAACAGCTTGAAGACGGTCGAAGATTAGCTGATTACAATATCCAAAAGGATTCCACCCTGCACTTGGTTCTTCGTCTGAGGGGAGGTATGCAGATTTCGTCAAAACCTTGACAGGAAAGACCATCACATTGGAGGTGGAAAGTTCAGACACGATCGATAATGTGAAAGCTAATATCCAAGACAAGGAGGGGATTCCTCCAGACCAGCAAAGGTTGATTTTTGCTGGTAAACAATTGGAAGATGGACGTACCCTTGCTGATTACAACATCCAAAAGGAATCGACCCTTCACTTGGTGTTGAGGCTTAGAGGAGGAACTATGATCAAGGTTAAGACACTTACTGGTAAAGAAATTGAAATTGATATTGAACCAACTGACAGCATTGATAGAATCAAGGAGCGTGTTGAGGAGAAGGAAGGCATCCCTCCAGTGCAACAGAGGCTCATCTATGCTGAAAACAACTTGCTGATGACAAAACTGCCAAAGACTACAACATTGAGGGAGGTTCTGTTCTTCATTTGGTGCTCACCTTGAGGGGTGGTCTTTAAGGCTTTTATCTTTCACATGGGAATGACCCGTGTTCTGCACTTTCTGGGTATAGTACCCCCATTATCTTCGTGTGATGTCTAATTTTGGTCTTTTATTAGTTGGAATTAACATTCTTAAGAAGCTTGAATGATATAACGCTTTCATATTGCAGTAGAGATAGTTGAACTTAAATTGATTTTCATGTTTGTTCTCCAACCTTACATTTAAAATACATGTGCACAATAAAGGTTTGCCCCAATCAACCAATTCCGGATCACCTGATTAATAAGAAGTGGTGTCGTCAGATCATATGGCCAGAACCGGAGGTTGGTTTCTGCCAGAGATGAGGTTGCGCAATTTGCATCAGCAGCTTTATCCATTTCTAGCTACTAAACAGCAACAGTGATACATATTCCATGACTGATTTTAAAGCTCAGAATTAAACAATCTGAGTCTGAAATCACATTTGACAACAGTTTCTATTGTTTGGATAATCATCCTCGTATATAATAAACTTATCAAAGTATGGATATGGTCCATATGGATATTGGATCATGCAAGGTTTTTTTTCATCATCTGGTTTTTTTTCTTCGGGTTTTTTCTCTTCCGGTTTCTTCTCTTCGGGTTTCACCTCTTCAATTTTGATTATATTTGCATGCCCGACTTTCTTCCTCAGACAACTTGTCAAGCCAGCTGAGTCAACATTGTGCCCAATCACGACCACCTTATCTTTTTCTGGACCTTCTAATCCAACAAAATCAACAATACCTGTATTACGATAAAAGGATACATTGCATTGTTTAATTCGACTAGGAAAAATCCAAGAATTAAAAAAAATGCAAGCTGATTCATGACAAGGATGGTATTACGACATTGCTGCATAAAATTATTACTACTTATGTCCCACGTAGAGATAGTATTTATCTAAAATTAGGTATAAATAAAAAAATAAAAATATTTTTTTTGATGGGACGGAAGGAGTGATATTTATGATAAGGTTTTTTAATTTTCCTGTGGTCGCCTACTGAATTTGTCGTTTATATTATGGTAAGTGGGTGACGGATGTTGATATGATCATTGAAGATTGGTCAACTATAAAAGGATCAATGTAAGATGTAAATGAAATGTAATAATCTGTCGAGAAGATTTGGTATAACACGAACATAAGGAGTTGGTGAGGTAACGGCTAAGCGGCTCACCTAGATTATTTTAGTTCCCGTAAGGGATTTCTCAACCTAACTACAAGCAGCCCAGGAGGGAATCTTGCCATTGATCATTAGTTATTGCTGAGTATTTCGATTAACAGATAGATTGCCGCATATACGAATCGTTAACATACCGTCTGCCACTGCAGCGATTTTAAGAGCTTTGGACCTGCACTTGGAGCAGTGCATCTGTACCTCGATAACAATCTTTTGCTGCAAAATCATCCCATACATAAAAAGAGTTCAGTATCAGAGGGAGGATTTAGTTATGCATATATAGAAATCTCAATCATTTAGTCAGAGAGGATCAAGACAAATTAAGAGAGATATTGAAATCACAAATTAAGAGACGTACCTTCATGTCTTAGATTAGCTGCTTAGGTTGTGTCTACTGCTGGTTGTCTCTTGATGATGATGATCAATGTCAATGGAAAGAGTATGGTTTATATAGGAAAATTTAATAAGAGACCGGATGAATATAACATTACAAGCCAAATTCAAGGTCACTCTCGCCGTGGTTGCGCGGAAGGTTATTTAACCATGACACAAAATGCGACATCCAACTGACATAAATAAATATACACATTAACGAGGCTTCATTTTCAAAAATAAAATAAAATAGATAAGGCCTCTGATTTTATTTTATTTTTGAAGCATAGACCTCTGATGTGTATGCACGTCAACACCCTCTTCATCAATATTAATAATCCACAAGTACACTTAGATTCCTATTCATTTAAAGAATAAAAATGAATATCGTTGTTTATTATTTTACGAGGAGTCTGAAGTAGAAGCGTGGATAGATTAAGATCCATGTAATAATAATAATATTATTAGCCCCTCACCGTGAGGCTTTACATATGAGTTTACAAAACCTTGTTTTCATAGCAGTAGTTTTCCGAGTTTGGAATGGAGATTTGGATATTAGTTGTTTGTCATCGGGCATCAAGTTACTTATTTGAAGTCAGAGTGTTTGCATTGCATACCCATTTAATTAACTTAACGCGTCTCTTCTTTGGAGCTTGGGAATCTTAGCCGCCATGTTATTATCAGTCTAATCAAAACTTGCATAGCCACCACGGTTATGTATGCATATGGATGAAGAATCAAGACATCAAGTTGATGTTTTTGTTTTTTTAGTAATTAGTCTTCCTGGCTACTGCAATAGTCAACATCAGCTAGCAACCGTATGCGTGTGGAGATATATGCATTTTCCATAATACTAACTTCGCCATGAATTTAGAAGACTTTGGTTTTTACTTTTGAGATTTACAAAATCTTCTCTTCCTAGTCCTACTTCGTTTCCCACTTCTCTCGTCCAGCGATTTTGTTGGCCTTTAGTTTTTTTTTATTATCAAAATATTTTATTAGTTTAAGTTTAAGTCAACCTCATCCTCTAAGTCAAAGTCTTTGTGTGCACATTTACATTATTCTCCTTGTTGAGTTGAATGTCCTTTTCTCAAAAGGTTAAACGTCACCATAAATCTGTCTGTCTGTCTTCCCCTGAGTGGCTGGGAATGCCGACACAGGACTCACCTAATTGTTTCTGTCAGCGCGGAACGGCTAAACAAGCATATGTCATATGTGTGCGCTGTAATTGTTATTTTATTTTATTTTCGCAAGGCTTTCAAGAAGCTTTGTTGATCAAAGGAAAAAAGAACGGAAACGAGAGGAACGATTTATTTTTTTCCTGATCGAAGGGGAAGAATTAGATCAGAGGAAAAAGATGTACAAAAGTTCTACGAAAGATAAAAAGAAAAAAAGGAAAAAACAAAGCTACAGAAGATTATAAAAAATTACTGAAATATTACATCCCAATTATTAAGAATTCAGAAAGCAAAATTCAGATGCACCCTATTACCAGCTGCATTAGGCAAGAGATTTGGTATCAATACTCAAGTCCTATTCAGTTTTGAAGTTGTACTTCTTATCAAAAATCCCACCATTCCTTTCCTACCATAGTATAAAGACAATTACTGTTGGGATGAGACTCCAAATAAAACTTCCGGACCCATAGCAGTAAAGTGTGACCGATCATGAGTCACGACCCATAGCAGAATAAATAAACAAAGGTGGCTGATCCCACCACTTTGTGCAGGTACATTAGACAACAGCAACCATGTATAGCTGTGTTCAATTCCCCTGCTAAGCACACCCAAGTTGGAGAAATTCGGTGATCAATCCTTTTTCTAATGATAGTCGATCTCCTGGAGAAGATTGTTGTTGAGAAACATGATTTTTGTGGGTATTGAGTATTAAGAGATCACAAGCACACCCTTTAACTTAAACTGGGTCACGAAATACATTCTCTAATATAAAACATAAAAAAACTCGCAGATGATTTTTATGATGATGACTGTACGTGTAAAACTCGGAGAACCTCATCCAGTAAATCAAAACTTCCCGGTGACTGTTTAAATCTCATATTTAAGCGCCTAAAAACAGGAGATGACCGTAATTCTTTTGGTTTAACTTGTCGTCACTGGCTTTATATTCAGAACAACATTCGTGAATCCTTATGGTATCGTTACCGCAATGCCTCGGATCAACTCTTACAAAAACTTAGTCATGATAGCTTTCCCATAATTGTTTGTAAGTTGTTGAGTAGATTCCCACATCTCAAATATGTCTTTAACGTGGCTCCCGAAGATAACAAATTCTGTTATTTTACAATCACAACTCTCTGCATCAAAAATTCAAAACCTATCATTAGATCACTGCTCTGGGTATTTAGATACGAAATTGTCTATAATATTTTCTTGGTTCCCTCGTTTGACATATATCAGTTTGAAATGTTGCCATATTAATGATAAAGGTTTAGAGGTCCTGACAAAATGTTGCTCATCCTTAGAGACGGTTAACCTCTCATGTTGTCAATCAATTACTGATTCAGGAATAAGTTTTCTCTTACAAAACTGTGGCGAACTGGGTACACTTAATATAGACTTCTGCAGCAGTGTAACTGGTATTGGCTTTCAAGGGTGTCCACAGACCTTAACTCGTCTTGAAGCAAGCGGGTGCAAACTTATACCAGAGGGGATTAACGCAATTGTAAGTGGTGGTGGGCTTCAATATCTTAGTCTTCTCAACACCCTATGAATTCGACGATGTTGGAGAAGGACCTATTAATACTAAAGCAGTCGTGACGATTTCAAAAGGTTTGCCTTTATTAAAGAAACTGATTCTATCAAATTGTGAGGATGTAGAGCTAGAAGGATGGGAAGCTATCGGTCGTAACTGCAAAAATTTGGAATTCCTTTACTTGTTTGGGAGCAGAAAGTTATGTGATCTGGGGTTAAAAGCTTTGTGCGACGGGTGTAACAAGCTTTCCAAATTATATGTGAATGATGATAATAGTTGTAGCAGCTCCGCTGTTGAGATTTTCAAGAGCAGAAAACCCAATGTGATGCGTCGTCTCCGTGATTTTGACTCTGAAGTGATGTTTGGTACATGGAATGAGGAAAAGGAAACCTAGTCGAGCTGATTTTCGTTCCGTCTTGCAGCGTGTGCGAAACCTAGAAGTTTGCAGCTCAGCACACTGCAAAAATTAATTTCCTCTTTCATCAATTGTGGGTTTTCATTTTATTGTTTTGTCTTTACTTTTAAAACCCTCTGCAACATCTTTAAGTTTGCTAATGCTGAGTACTCTGTGTGATTATTTCCTTATAAGGTTGGTTTGATATTCAGTTTTTAGGTTGTGTATTTAGTCTTTACTTACAAATTCTTATCTGCAGCTATCAGTTTCCTTTTTAATGGTTTTAGTTGTCAATTGTTAACAATGTGTAGTGCAATGTTTCAGATACATAATTTTAAATAAAAATTTGATTTCAAGTGTCCATTTCTTCTTCATTGTTTAGTCAGGTGATGTGACTAGAACCTTAGAACAGTTGCAGTACCCGTTTTGTAGGGAAGAGCTTGTTATATAAGGGATTGTGCTTTCCACTGTGACAGATACATAATATATGAGTGTTTACAATATTTAGCTACAAGAACAAAACAATATATCATAGATGAATTATCAAAACTTATAAAGGGTAAACATATCTATTCATTCATGAAAATTCAATCAAATCATCATTAAAAATCTCTTAGAGAAACATAAATTAAGCGATCAAAAACGAAAAACATAAATTAAGTGGAATTAGAGGATATAGTTCGAGTCGTGGTTGCTCCTTCTGTGGATGTAGTTCAAGGTTTGGGTACGTTGATATAGCCACTGGCGTCATAAGTTGGGCCGGACATCAAAAACCTAACATATGATGAATTATAAGCTAAAATATCAACCTTGAGACCGTTGTTACAGTCAACAGGATTACCACTGATGAAATACTGGTGCCCTTCTTTTGTTATTGGAATTATGTCGTCTCCTGTGTTGTAGGCAGCGAGTGGGGATGTTGTATTACATGATATGTAACCAGAAGAAGTCACTTCTAACACATTAGTAGTGTTACGATCACCTAAACTATCAAAACGAAAAAATTGACAATAATAACTATAAATATATAAAAGAAAAAAAACCCTATTTTTAGAAAACGGAGACTGTCATCACCAACTAGAAAGGCTGGTCTCATCGCCCAATGAGTGTAATTAAATTGAGACCGACCGGACGAACCAGCAGCATCACCAACATTCCAAACCAAAGCATTCACCATCAGAAGAACCGCAAGCGTAAGTACCAAGGAAAACAAGAAGTTGGTTTTGAAACCCATAAGTAAGGTAAGTGAAGATAATTCGAAAGAGAGAAAAGAGAGAGATTGTGTGAAGACTAGGCATAGGACAATAAAATATATATAGAGCTTGGTTTTGGGCTGATTTGTATTCTTATACTCTAAGACGGTTTCACAATACTTCTTGTACTCTAAAACGGATTCACATCCAATTTTGGTTGTAGTAGGAAATAGGATTAATTGTTAGAAAACCCCTTAACTAAACTGGGTCACGAGATAACATTATGTAGCATTAAAACCTATAAAACGGATTCCGATCCGTTCCAGTTACATGAGACGCCAAAAAATATAATGTTTTGCCCTTACTTATGATCCTTCCTTAAATAAAACTAGGTTTTTACGTATCCTTGATTTTATCACTAAGGTGTGCAAGAGAATTTTTCAGGCTGTTTGATGATGAGTTTTCCATCCAATGACGACATTGACAAGTACAACAAAGGGTTGGGTAAGATCTCTATTTCTAGTGAAACTGGTGATGATGAACGTCCGTGAAGATCCTCGTCTACTATCACAACCCTCCCTGGTGACTGTCTAAATCTTATATTTAAGTATCTAAAAAGTAGAGATGATCATAATTCCGTTGGTTTAACATGTCGTCAGTGGCTACAAATTCAGAACAATAATCAAGAATCCTTATGGTATAAGTATCGTTATGACCCAGACTACATATTACCAAAATCTAGTCCGGAATGCTTTTCCAAAGTTCTTTGTAAGTTGTTCACTCGATTACAAAACCTCAAAGCTTTGTCTCTATCGGGGCTCCCGGAGATAACAGATTTTATTATGATACAGTCCCATTTCTCTAGATCAAACATTCAAGAGTTGTGCTTAAGTTATTGCTCTAAGTATTCAGATGCTGAATTGTCTTTGATGTTTTCTTGGTTCCCGTGTTTGACATTTGCAAGTCTGGTATCTTCTGGTATTACTGACAGAGGTTTAGAGGCTCTGGCAAAATCTTGCCCATCCTTAGAGTTTGTTAACCTCGCATCGTGTTGCTCAATTACTGATTCAGGAATAAGTTTTCTCGTACAAAACTGCCACCAATTCCAATCACTTTGTATTCTCTCCTGCAGCAGTATAACAGGTAATGGCTTCCTTGGGTGTCCAAAGACCTTTAGGCTTCTGGTAGCAGGCGGGTGCAAACTTAAACCTAAGGGGATTGATGCAATTGTTAGTGGTGGTGGGATTGAATATCTAGATCTCTCAACAGTACTCTATCCGTCAGGAGAAAGATGTATGAACACTGAAGTAGTTATGACGATTTCAAAAGGTTGCCCTTTATTAAAATACCTCAGCCTTTCAAACTGTGAGGAGGTAGAGCTAGAAGGATGGGAAGCTATTGGTCGAAATTGCAACAATTTGGAGTTCCTTTACTTGACTGGGTGCAGAAAGTTATGTGATCTAGGGTTGCGAGCTTTGCGTAATGGGTGCAGCAAGCTTTCCGAATTATGCATAGGCAATGTCAATAGTTGCAGTAGATCTGCTGTTGAACTTTTCAAGAGCAGAAGACCCAATGTGATGTTTGTTGATTGATTTTGTGAATGAAGTGTTGTCTAACAGTTGAGCACAAAACAATTTTTCACTTCCTTCTTAATCAATCGTGTGGTTTTCATTTTCATTTTTTTTTTTTTTTGGCCTTTCCTAAATCCTTTGCAGCATCTTTGAGTTGGCTAATGCTGAGAACTTTGTGTGATTATTTCCTGAGGTCATTTTGATATTTAGATAAATTTTAACGTTTAGTGTTTACCCAAGGATTTTTGTTTGCAATTTATGTTCGAATTTATTTAACAATTTCTAGTAATGTAGCTGTGAGCAAGCAGAATTTACCTGTATGCACACTACATGACAATAACTTTGAGATTTGGAGTTCAACGACATTAGTGTGTTTTTGGCATTTGCCCCGGCCGTTAATCTAAAGAGCCTACAACTAAGTCTCATGCCTTGCAAGGTGTATACTCTTATTATGTCCTGAATGTCAGTTTGAGTGCATGGTCGAGTCTTAAAGATACTCTTATCTTGACAAGTAAAATCAGTTTGTTTTGAGATCGAAAAATGGGATTTCCTTTTAGTTTGCTCTTTTGGATATAGCATAGGGGTTGGACTTGTTGGTTACAGTGTAATTGATCAAATCCCATTCCTACCGTCCTTCTATTTTCAAATTTCCTTGGCATTCAAAAGAAAAAATAAATGTAGGTTTCGGCACACAATATTATTATGGCATCAATTATTACATGATTAAAATGGGTACATGCATAAGATATGCATGTAAAAATGTATGCCTATGCATGGACATCCCCACATGCATTCACTCTCACTGGCTTATTGTAGTGCATCATTATATTCTAATACATCGGAATCAAACCAACATTCATGTTAACATAGTCAGAATGCCGCATCGCCAGCAACATCCTTGTGGTCATCAGAGGCACACATTGGTGACTCAGTTTCAAATCTCGCATTTATCACCATCACAATAGTAATCATCTTCTTAGTCCTGGTAGTATTTGTAATCTTTACCTTCTTCATAGTCTTCACAGATCCAGCAGTATGAACAATCCTTGCAGTTTTGACACTCTTTGTATTTCTGGCAGTCTTTGTCGTCCATGCATTTTTTGCATTCTTTGTCGTCCTTATAGTCGTTGCAATCTTTACAATCCTTGCAGTTTTGGCAGTCTTGGCATTTTGAACAATCCTTGCAGCTTTGGCACTCTTTGCAATTCTGTCAGTCTTTTTCATCCTTACATTTTTTGCAGTCTTTGTCGTCCTTATAGTCATTGCATTCTTTGCAATCCTTGCAGTTTTGGCGGACGTTACAGTATGAACAATCCTTGCAGCTTTGGCACTCTTTGCATTTCTGGCAATCTTTGTCATCTTTACATTTTTTACAGTCTTTGTCGTCCTTATAGTCGTTGTAGTTTTTACAATCTTTGCAGTCCTGGCAGTATGAACAGTCTTTGCAATTCTTGCAATCTTTGCACTTCTGACAATCTTTGTCGTCCTTATAGTTTATGCAGTCATTACAATCCTTGCAGTGTTGGCAGTATGAACAATCCTTGCAACTTTGGCAGTCTTTGTCTTGGCAGCCAATTTACATGAGTCTGCTTGCTCTGACCATTATGGGTGTAAATTTAGATACACATTTTCTCTAGGATTCTAACTCATCTCTTAGTGGATAAAAAGTAAATTATAACCAAATTACTGCATAAACCCAAAAGATTAATTCATAGACTTTTTTTACACCCACCAATCGAATTGAGCTCTAGATCACAGACTTAATAAGAAGCAAAACAAAAATTTAGAACATAGAGACCAATCTTGGTAGTGGTTGTTGAAAATTACAGGATAAGCATCTTTTGTACGTAAATTAATGCAAGACAATTGTTACAGCATTTTGTCATTTTTGGGGAGAGGACCTTGATCTTAAGCAAAAACACAATCCCGGAAAGTAACACAAGAAGAAGAATCATGAATGGTCAAATATCGGTATCATCGGTCACCATCAAGATTGAGTTGTTCAGTTTGAGAGAGACCTGGTTAGTTGTTTTGGGGCGATGATTCATTATTGAACACAATTCAAACATTTTTGATCTAGCAATATCATAACCAACAATTTTACAATCTGAAATAAAATCTTTGTGCAAACAAAATAACTCATTCCTTCTCCTTATTTCCACATCTTAGTTACCCCAATAACAAGATAGGGTCAGCATCTAGCCTATGTAGTCAGTACTCTAAGACCGTTCATATTAGAAGTAGTTTAAAGTCAATGTTTGTGTTTGCTAGTCAACAGTGATATGCTTGTGCTGATGTTTTATGTTGATGACAATGTTAGCCGATAGTTAGATGGTCTTATTGTTTCTTTGAAGAATGAGTTTGCTACGAAGGAATTAAGAGATTTGGGATATTCTCTTGGCATTGAAATTGTTAGAAGTTTTGGTTTAATTGTGCTTACACAAAAATATACTATGGAATAGAGCAAAAATGTTGGATAGTAAGTGAGTACAGAACAATTGTGGATGGTTTATAATCCTAATATTTTTGAGGGCCACTAAAAACTAATTAGGGGTTACTTTTTTAATCTCATCCCATAGATATGGTTAAGGGATAATCTAGGGGTATGTAAAAATATTTTAATGCCCTCTCAGTAATCAAACAATTACCATTAATCTTTTCACTAATTCATAAAAATAGTTTTTTTTTTCAAAAAAAATTAAAAAAAAAAAAATCATTTTTTTAACACAAATTCTTTTTGTCATTTTTTTTAAAAATATTTTTTCTTTTAATTTTATTTTAAAAAAATAAAAAATAAAATCAAATTTTTTTATATTATTTTAATTATTTTTTCGATTTCCAATTTGGGGCTACTTGCATAATCGGTAGGTTAAAAAAATTAAACTACCGATTATGAATGTTCAAAATGTTGGAATTTTAATAAATTTTTTGATTTCCAATTTGGAGCTACTTGCATAATCGGTAGGTTAAAAAATTCTTAATCACCGATTATGCATTTTTAAAATGTTAGAATTTTGATAATTTTTTGATTTCCAATTTGGTGGCTACTCATTATAATCGGTAGTTTAAAAAATTCTTAAACTACCAATTGTGCTTGTACAAAATGTTGAATTTTTTTTAAAAAAATTGATTTTCAATTTGGGGGCTACTCATTATAATCGGTAGTTTAAGAATTTCATAAACTACCGATTGTGCTTGTACAAAATGTTGAATTTTTTTTAAAAAAATCGATTTTCAATTTGGGGCTACTTATTATAATCGGTAGTTTAATGATTTCTTAAATTACCGATTGTGCTTGTACAAAATGTTGAAATTTTTTTAAAAAAATTGATTTCTATTTTGGGGGCTACTCATTATAATCGGTAGTTTAAGAAATTCTTAAACTACCGATTGTGTTTGTATAAAATGTTGAAATTTTTTAAAAAAATTCGATTTACAATTTGGAGCTACTTATTTTAATCGGTAGTTTAAGAAATTCTTAAGCTCCGATTGTGCTTGTACAAAATGTTAAAAAAATTTAAAAAAAATCGATTTCAAATTTGGGGCTACTTATTATAATCGGTAGTTTAAAAATTTCTTAAACTACCGAATGTGCTGGTACAAAATGTTAAAATTTTTTAAAAAAATTCGATTTCCAATTTAGGGCTGCTTATTATAATCGGTAGTTTAAGAATTCTTAAACTACCGATTATAATGAGTAGCCACCAAATTGGAAATCGAAAAAATTATCAAAATTCTAATATTTTAAAAATACACAATTAGTAGTTTAAGAATTTTTTAACCTACCGATTGAACATGTAGCTCCAAATTAGAAATCGATTTTTTTTCAAAATTCAACATTTTGAAATTGCACCATCGATAGTTTGATAAATTCTTAAAAGAAAAACAGGTGTTTACGTGGTGTAATTAAATTTTTCGTTATTTTATTTTCAGGGAATGGTATTTCCACCCTATTTTTCTACACAGATGACACACCCACCCCCCAGATTTCTGAGGCGTCCCAAATTTCCTCTATTTCTCTGTTTTCGTTTTTAGGGTTTTAAACAATCTTCAATTGATTTCCATCAATCCTGAACTAGGGTTTTTGAGAAAATCACCCGAAGTCTGAAACTTTTAACAACCCAATCTCAAGTCAGGAGTGGTGAGTAAGTAAAATTTTAAGATTTCAGCTTCTCAATTAGTTAAAGAACAGAACATTACTTTTTTTTTCTTAGATTTCAATTCAATACTCTTGTATGTATTTATTTACAATAGCCTTTCCTCTTTTCTATTGTAACATAGGTGAAAGATTGGGGTTTCTTCTATTAGGGACTTAGAATTGAAAGGAATGGGATTAGGATTTAAATTTTAAACTTTTCCTTTTTCTCCGTAGTGAAAAAACTTAAGAATTGGTGTTTTAGATTACTTAGTAACTGTATCAATAATGCATTGTTTATACTGATTGGTGATAGTTGATGTAGTTCAAATTCAAGCTATGCTCAGTTTATGTTATGGGAATGTTGAATATGCATTGTTTGATTTTTGCATTCAGTATGTTTTGTGGTTAATAATTCTGGGTGCTGTGAACTCTAGTTTATTAGTATGCACGTCGAGTGTTTTTTGAGGAATGATAAATCTGTTCAAGAAGTGTATTTTCAATCATATCTTTTGGGTTTTTCTGGTTTATACGCTTTTGAGTTACGGGGTGATATTTTTAATGTTTTCAGGTGTTTTGAGGAGGAGGTGCACATGGCTACAAAGAAAGGTAAATCTGTATTAAAGAGGTCGTTACCGCTAACAGCCTCAGTTAGTCGTAGAACAAAAAGACAACGAAATGCTTCTGATGATGCTAAAGTTGATCTAGGTGGACCCTTTCTAGAGGGTCTAGAAGACAAGTTACTGTTAAAAAGTTTTAATACCCATGTAGCCTCCAATGTGTGGAATGGTCAAGAACGTGGTGCATTGAAACTCCATCATCATGGGAGACTGCTAGCACAATGGAATTTAGAGAAGGAGTCTCAAGCGTTTCGAGACAAGGTGCATGCTAGTGGATTGTCTTCTTTAGCCAAGTTCCCGTACAAGCATGTCAGTCGACCACTTATCTCAGCTTTTGTTGAAAGATGGTATCCTGAGACAAACACGTTCCATCTCCCGTTTGGGGAGATGACCATTACATTGGACGATGTGAAGCAGATACTGGACATATCTGTTAGAGGCAAAGCAGTAAATGAAGATATGGCATCTATAAATGAGGATGAAGCACTTGAAATACTAAGTAGAACCCTTCGGATTGATGAACGGAAAATAAGGGATGAGCTAGGTGTATGTCGAGGAGATAGGGTGAGAATGAAGTGGCTAATGGAGAATCTAGCTGGGAAGCAACACGAATCCGAAGAAGAAATTGATTTTGGGGTGAGGGGTTACCTATTGTTTCTACTGGGATGTACCATATTTACTGACAAGACAGGGACCAAAGTCCCTGTAGTATACATGAAGTTGTTGGAGGATTTATCCAAGGTAACTGATTATGCTTGGGGAGCTAGCGCTTTGGCTTTTCAATATCGCCACTTGGGGCTGGCATCACGTTCTAGTGTTCAACAAATTGGCGGGTGTTTGACTCTTTTGGAGGTATATCTTTTTACTTTTGTTTGTATATACATGCATTTATTAGATTTCGTATGCTCAACAATATTTTACTCAGTAGGTATGGATTAGGGAACATTTTTGGATAGGTGGTCTCATTGCCAATAAAGATTATAAGGAGGAATGGCCACGTACAGCAAAGTGGACACCAAAGGTTGCTTCTGCAAATGCAGATCAGGAGTTAGTATGTATGAGAGAGGAGTTGGACTCGCTTACAGCAGAGGATGTAAGCACCTTTGTATGCCTTTCAAATGTTTATGCTTCATCATACAAGTTCCTTTTAACTTACTTCATTCTTTTTTTTTCGATAGGTTATTTGGAATCCATATCAAGCCTCACGCGACCATCACACATTTGACGAGATAGCTTACTATTCAGGATGCTTGACTGCCTTTGAAGTTGTCGAACAATATCATCCTGATAGAGTGCTACGTCAATTTGGTAGGTTCCAGCGCATTCCCGGCAGTCCTTACTTGCCTATAGAAGTTTGTAGACCTAAGGATAGCCATGGGTATGTGGTGGGCTTTAAAGGGATGTATCGGTACTGGGGTTGTTGGCAGGATCACCTACTTCCCGAACTAGAGCGTGGGCATTTTGTATTCAAGCCATCAGATTGTGACTCTGCTTATATGGAGTGGTACAAAACAGTTAGTCATCCTCGAGTACAAAACCCTGATAAATTGTCTGGAATTCAGAAGCCAAGTACTAGTGGATTCGACTACGAAGATTGGGTATGCATTTGTTCTCATTTGGTTGTCTACTTATTTCCGCAAATCATCGATTTAGCATCACAATAGTTTGTGTTCTAATGCAATCGTTTTGCTATGTTATGCAGAGACACCGAAGGGAGAGAGCAATAAGTTTACTGGAAGAGTCATTCTCTCTGGGCTCAAACCCAAATGTTTCTGCATTGTTGCAGATGAGAACAGAGCTCTACCACATCCTTACGGATAAAGATTACATGGAGGAAGAAGCCTTACTAGAAAATGGTGATATACCTCTACTGTGCAACCATGCCGTAGAGGGTAACCAAGGAAGTGATGATAGAATTCAACTAGGTAATCAAGGAAGTGATGATGTAGTTCAACATGGTAACCATGAAATAGAGGGTAACCGAGGAAGTGATGATAGATTTCATCAAGGTAGTCAAGTAAGTAATGATGTAGTTCAACAAGGTAACCACGAAATAGAGGGCAACCATGAAAGTGACTGTAGAATACATGAGGGGAGCCATGAAGGAGAAGGTAACCTAGAAAGTGGTTTCACTGTTATGCCAGATCAATAACTGTGATTCCTAGCTCGTTGTATATTTACAGTTATCTTTTCTTTCTTTTTTTTCCTTTTGTACAAGAGCAATTTTTTATTGCGGGATGTATGAAATAACAATTATATGAAATCCACAAGTGTTAATTGATAAATTCGAATAAAAAAAAAAAGAAGGGCAAAACACACCAGGCGCACTGCACTTTCCATTGCTCAGATGTTTGCCTTTATAAACCATTTCTCCCATGTTTGCCTTCACAATCACTTTGATAAGGCACCGGCATCGTCCATTCTCTGTTCCTGTTAGTTTAAACTTTGAGACCAGGCATTGTCCATTCTCTGTTCCTGTCAGTTCTGTTTAAAGAATTGCTTCAATCTGTTTTGAGCAAATTCTTCGCCTCTTGTCACCTTCAGTTAGTTTTTTGTTTTTAATGCTCGCATGAGTCCAACTCGTACCCATTTCGATTACAGTTAGTTTCTTCTTACTTTTTGGGGTTCATCAGCAACTGAACTGAGATAGCAGTCATCGACTTCACTAACAAGTTGATCATGCATCCATAAGCGCCTTGTGTCATCGCCTTCTCGTCTGATTCACACCCATTTTGAGTCTCATTATTTGCAGTTTGGGAAGACAAGGGAAGATTACCATTAAGCTGCCGTGGTCTGAAAACCAAGGACTGGGCCAGAGTAGCCGTCGGTCTAAAATATGGTGCCCATATATACTGACAACATATGGTTTGCGCTCAGGCTCAGGCAGTCCGGCTAATATCACACCTGACTCCTACCTAAGCTAATAGTAATGTCAACTGCAAACTCAGCTGATTTGCAGTCAGCTGTTTGACTGCATAGCAAAGAGAATACATTTGGAATCAAGGTTTAAGTTTTAGCATTTCACTCAATAGAACAAAATGAGATCAGAAATCTACAAAAATGCACAAAATTAAAACTCTAAATCAACAAAAATATACAAAATTCGAACCATAAATCCCAAATTTCTCCATTTCCATTAACAAATTTCTCCATTTCCATTACATTACACACTCAAAGTTGTCTATCAGCAGCATCAGCAACAAAAGGCAAATAAGGAGTTCTCCCCAAAATAGAAAACCCAACACTATACAGAAAACAAACAACAATAAACACAAAAATGAAATTATACCCCATCATCATCAACTTAAACCCTAATCCTTTCCCAGGATTAAACACTCTCTGAATCAACAATGGCAACACCAACAACACATCTAAAACAACAGCTTGCATTGAATTATACCTAACAAATCTACTCAAACTAGTATTTCTCACAACCCCTAAATACAACCCAAAGAATGCAACAAAGCTTGCATAAGGTACTGATCTGTAGAGATTGAGTAAAGGGAAAATTGGTTCAAACAGTAACCCTAGATTTGGGTATTGAACAAAGAGATAGCGGCCGTATTGTAAGCCATTGAAGAACGGAAGACAGTAAGCTACGGCTGAGATTAATCTTTCTGCTGCTGGTACTGCTGTGTATGATGATGAGATGGTGGATTTTTTGTGACAGGATAGTGGTGGTTTTGAGGTGGTCTGGATTAGAGAGCTGAGTGGGTTATTGTTGAATCTGAGTGGTAGTAATGGTGATAGGAAGTAGGGTTTTTTTAGGGTTTGAGATGCTGGGTAATGAGTGAAACGAAGGAGTGAGGCAGTTGAAGCCATTTTTGTTTGATGAGGTTTTCTGGGGAAGACGAAGATAGATAGCGTTTTTATAGAAAGGAAATTTTAGGATTTTCACGGAAGCATTTTGTCCGTGCCTTGGCTACTCTAGCTCCCAGCAGATCCACGTCAGTTTTTGGTGGTATATTTTTTGATAATTGATAAAAAGGGACAAGTAAAAACTTATCTTATATTATTTTTTATAAATAAAAATTGTTAGAAATAAAAATAAAATAAAAACTTAATTTCTTTATAATATTTAAATTTAGTTTTTTATAATTTTCATCTTTTTTTTATTTTCAACGAGTTTTTCTTATTTTATTTTTTTTCTCATTTTTTTCTTCTTTTTCTTTTTTTTCTTCTTCTTCTATCTCCTCCTTCCCTCCACCATCACCACCAGCAACAGTAGCTCCGCTGCCACCAAACCAGTGAGAAAAGATAGATCCGAAGCAACAACACCCTTGTCTTCTTCACCAACACCTCCGTCTTTTTCTCTTCTTCTCTCTTTTTATTTTACTTTTATGTTCACCAATAATAGCTCTGTCACCCATATCCGCCACTAACAACACCTCCGTCTTCTCCACCAAAACCATCAGTACCTCCTTTTCTTTCTATGTCCAGATCATCCACCAACAACACCTCCTCCTCCCCCATCGCTTCCTCCTCGTTATTTTCTCTCTCATATCACTACATCTCCAGATCCACCACCAATAACACCTCTTGCTTTTCCTCTTATCCTCTACAAACATCACCAACACCTCCAGATCATCGTCGAAAATCATCATCAAAAAATAATGATACTTTATCATTATCGAAATTAGAGTTTTTTTATGGTGAAACGTCAGAAAAATGATGAAACCAAATTTGGTTTCATCAAATTTTAAAAAAACTAAACAACGTTGAAATCAGTGTTTTTGTTGGTGGAATGTCTGAAAAATGATGAAACTTTTTTTGGTTTCATCATTTTTTTTCATCTGGAATAAAATAAATGATGGAACCTTTTTTGGTTTCATAAAATGTTAGAAAATCTAAACAACGCTGAAACCAATTTTTGTGTTGGTGAAAACAGTAAGTTTTATATAAACCAAATTTGGTTTCATCGGATTTGTGCCTACTTTTTACCGTGAAACCAAAGTTTAATGGTGAAACAATACGTTTATGTTGAAACCAAATTTGGTTTCAACTAAATTTTTCCTAGTTTCTTCAATTTGGTGCATTTGGTTTCTTGGTTGAAGTTGTGTTGGGGAAATACAAATTTTATGTTGAAACCAAATTTGATTTCATCATTTTTATGCCTAATTTTTATCGTTGAAACCAATGTTTTAGTAATATGGTAAGTTTTTTATGGTGGTGTTGCTGGTTTGTGGTGGTGGTGTTGATGATAGTGTTGGTCGGTGGTGGTGTTTTCCGGTTAATGGTAGTAGGATAATGCTGGTGTTGGTGTTGGTGTTGGTGGTAGTGGTGGAAGTGGTGTTGGTTGTTGGTGGTGGTTCTGGTTTTCGTTGTTGCTGGTGATGGTTGGTGGTGGATGTGGTGGTTATTAGTGGTGCTCATTGATGTTGGTATTGGTGGTGAAAGTGGTGTTGGTTGTTTTTGGTGGTGGTTGGTGGTGGTGGTGGGTGTTGGTTCTGGTTTTCGTTTCTGCTGGTGGTGGTTGGTGGTGGTGCTCTTTGGTAGTGGACCTGGTGGTTGTTGATGGTGCTCGTTGGTGGCGGTGGGTGGGTGATGGCGGTGCTGGTTGGTGGTGGTGGTTGGTGCTGTTGTTAGTTGGTGGATGGCAGTGGTGGTGTTGTTGGATGACGGTGGTTGATGTTGGTTGGTGGTGGTGAGTTGGTGCTGGTAGTGTTGGTGGTGAGAGAGAATAAAGATTAAAAATGAAGTTGATTTTTATTTTTGGTTGGTTGAACTAATGTAAAGGGTAGTTTATGGGTGGGGTTGATTTTTATTTTTGTTGGGTTGAATTCATGTAATGGATAGTAAAGGCAGATTTATCCAAATGGGATTTTTGTTTCATTTTGTTTTGACTGAAGTTTTAGTAATAAAAGGTATAGGGTAGTGGGGTTTTAACCCACGAACTGAAAAAGGGATTACCAACAATATTAGGGGATACCATTCAATATAAAATGGGAATCATTGAAATGCCTCTGTTTAAAAATCTGAATTAATAAACTATCCCAAATTTTTGAATTTGAAACTTTTTAAATGTACTTTGGCAGTTAAGTTTCCATTATAGTTAGTCGATACTAGTTTATTTTTCTAAATTTATTTATTTACCCTTTATTTGTTGCCATGTTTAACTTGTACATCATTTTTCAGGTTTGTTGAGCTCAGTTCAGGATCGTTTTTCCGTTTTCAGGATCGTTTCATCATTCCTAAAAAGGATTCATCATTTCCAAGTATCCTGGGGTTTTTAGTTGGTGGAGAATTGACCTTTTACAATACTTTTCAGTTTCGTCGAGTCCGATTCAGGATCGTTACACAGCTTTCAGGTTTGTCGAACCCAATTCAGAATCATGACATTGCTTTCAGGATCGTCGAATCATTATCTCTCCCACCAAGGAGATGTGGTTCAGGGGTAAAAAATACTTTTAATAGATGAGATAATTGTCACCTAGCACTTAACTGGATGAAAATAATTATTTAAAAGAATGATCAAGAAAATGATACTTTTGAAAAAAAATTATAATAAAAAAATACTTTTATCTAATATATTTTAAAATGTGGATACTTTATCAAAATATCCGTATAAAATAAAACAATTCAGTTGAGTGTTGGATTATTAGATTAGTATCCCGCTAGTAGATCAATATAAAATAAAATAATCTAGAGTGTTGGATTACTAGATTATATCCCCGCTAATAATTGACATCTTCATCGATCGAGATAAATTAACGTTTCAATATCATCTTTGGATTTATTTTGAGTAGTTATGTAACGGATGATAAGATTGTTAGCATGTGTTATGTTGAGATTAGTTGTTAAATACTTAACTAATAAAACTAAAAAGAAACTAACATTTTTAAATACAAAATTAAACAGTCAGATCTTATATAGTCGTAAGTTTGCACATGACATCTACATCATCTAAATACTACATTTAGGAACATCAAATCTTTTCTGAAAATGGTAGATCCCATATAAAAATCATCATATAAAATAAATTGAGGTACTGTTTTCCAACAGATTGGAGGTCGGTCGGTTTAGAAGGGTTTGAGTCAAGAACCCTTTGGATACTGAATAATATGGACCAATGAAGTTGTATTTGTTTTATGGTCATAATGTGATGCCATAATGTTATTTTTGAAAATTAGATGTAGGGAATAGTTTGATCAAATCACCTTTTTGTTTTACTAAATATTTCATTAGCATATTAATTTCTACTGATTTATCAGGAGAGAAAAAAAACCCTTATTTGTCTTAGTTAAGAAATAAAAAGTGATCAACTTATTGATTTTACTCTTAAAAAGAAGAAAATCGGTGGATACTATTATCGTGGAATTTTAAATAACTAAGGGAGTTGATCATCGATGACAATAGAGATATCATTAAGCTTAACCACCATTTGATTGTTCGAAGATAATGTTGATTGATGGGATGGAAATTCCACCTCACATTCATCAACATTGGCACGAACAACTAACGTCGTTGGCCTCAAATTCTTTGCAGAAGAAGAACTCAGAGTTTTGAGGGAGTCCTCAAGCAACGAAATTATGACGTTGTAGTTGTGTTTATATCGAATCAAATACTCCCTCTCTGGTTGTGTTCTCTTGCGTAATAACTGATCAATATATCTCAGTGTGTTAGTAGCACTTGTTAGCGCCCCTTGGACTGAAATTGAAGCTAACACTTTCAAATTAATAACATTGTTCTTGAGAATGCTAAAAATCTTATTACACTTCTATAAGAGAATATCGAAATCATTACTAAGAGAGTTAATACAGCACATTTATTTATAATATGATTAACGGATAAAATAGGACTAAACTAACACACGTACAAGCCACATGTGTGAGCTAATTAACAGAAAACTAAAATACGCTTATCCTACACTGCTGGCAAGCTTAACCTACACCACTGCATATTGTGTCAACACTGTCTGTGTTAATATCCCCCCTCAAGATCATAGTACTATCAATAACTTTGAGCTTTGGACCTGATTATCTGAAATCTTAGACCATGTAATGCCTTTGTGAAAATATCAGCAAGTTGATCAATTGTGTTAACATAATAAACATCAAGAGCCTTGGATTGTACCGACTCTCTAATAAAATGATAGTCCAAATGAACATGCTTCATTTTAGAGTCCATAACAGGATTAGAAGCCAGATAAATTAAACTGATATTGTCACAACCAAGTTTAGGAATACCAGTGATTGGGAAATGAAAATCCTTCAGTAGATAGCAGAACCAAACCATCTCTGCAGCACTATGGGCCAATGTTCTGTACTCACTTCTGTGCTTGATCTAGCAACAGTAGTCTGTTTCTTTGAAGACCATGAAATGATATTAGAACCAAGAAAAATACAGTAACCACCATTTGACCTTCTTTCAGCAACACAATCGTCCCAATCTGCATCTGAAAAGCCTAGAAGAAAAGATGGTCCTTTGGTGAACTGTAAGCCATAACCCAAAGTGCCCTTTATATATCTTAAAAAAAAATTGGCTGTCAGCATATGAGGAACTCTAGGTTGTTGCATATGTTGACACACCAAGTTTACTGCATAAGAGATTTCAGGCCTATTTCATGTAAGATAATGTAAAGCTCCAACTAGGGATCTGTACTCTGTGGGATTTTCAAGTAGCTCTCCAACATTTTTGCTTAACTTTTCAGAAGCATCAATAGGAGTTTGACAAGCCTTTGATCCTTCCATGTTAAATTTGTGTAAAAGATCCACTGCATACTTTGTTTGAGATAAAAATAGTATATTTGAACTTTCTTTAACCTCCAAACCCAAGAAGTAATGCAAATTACCTAGATCTTTTACATGGAATTGATCTTGCAGTTTAGAAATAACATGTTGAAGAAATTCAGATGAATTACCTGTGAGTAGTATATCATCTACATACACAAGAGCTACTGCCATCTGAGAATTTTGATTATAAATAAAAAGTGATGGATCAACTGTAGAATTGACAAAGTTAAGAGACAAGAGAGTTGCACTTAACTTCTCATAACATTCTCTTGGAGCTTGCTTAAGACCATAAATGGCCTTATGAAATAAACAAATATGATGAGGTCTATCTGGATCTATCAAACCTGGTAGTTGATTCATGTAAACAACTTCCTTTAGATCTTCATGTAGAAATGCATTACTGACATCTAGTTGTTGAATTTTCCATTCATATTACATTGTTATTGATAGAATCAATCTAATAGTAGTAGGTCTTGCAACTGGACTGAAAATTTCTTCAAAGTCGAGACCTTGTGTTGATGATATCCCTTTATACTCTATATTCCCATCAACATTGTGTTTAACTCTAAAAACCCACTTGCAGCCAACAAAATTTTGGCCATCAGAAGGAGCCAAGTGACCATGTGCCTGCATTTTGAAGAGCATCGTACTCATCTGTAGAAGTTGTTCTCCAGACCTGCTCCTTATTAACAGCAGTGATACAAGTAGGAATAGTAATCTGCTCATTCAGCAAAGCAATGGGTATAGGGTTCTTAGTAGCATAATAAGATTTTGGAGTAAGAATCCCTTTTTTCCCTCTAGTGGTCATTCCATGAACATTCCTTGTCACATGAATAAGTGGAGTAGAATGTGAAGAGGAAACTGGAGACATTGCAGAGTTGGAGGAGTTTGAAGTAGAAACAACTATTGGTAAGGATACTTCTGAACTAATGGAATCAGTGAACTTTGATAAGACAAAATGAAATCAGTGAGTCTTTGAAAGGAAATGCATTCTCATCAAAAGAAACATGTCTAGAGATGTAAATATAACCAGTTAATGGATCAAGACATTTGTATCCTTTTTGAGACAAACTATAACCAATAAAGATGTAGTGTTTGCTTCTAGGTTCTAGTTTATTTGTAGTGTAAGGCTTTAACCATGGAAAACAAAAACATCCAAAAACTTTGAGAAAGTTATAATCTAGTTTTTTATTTTTTGTAAAAGTATTTAAATGGTGTAGAGAAATTGATGGTTCATAAGATTATTTGAAGTAAGAAGAGCCTCTACCCAATATGAGTTTGGTAAACCAAATTGAAGTAATAATATTCTGGTGACATTCATCAAATGTTTATGCTTGACCTCAGCAACACCATTTTTTTCTAATGTGTGAGGACAAGTTAACTCATGTGTAATACTTTTTGCAGTGCAGAATTGACTTAGAATAATGTTCAGAAATTCCCTTCTATTATCTGTTCTGATGTAATGACAGAATAAGCTAGCAAGTTTTCAAATCTAGTGACAAAGGGTTGAAAAGCATGTTTAAATCAGACTTAGAATGTAAAGGAAGAACCCAACAGTATTTGGTGTAATCATCTATTATATTTGCATGGTACAAATATCCAGAAAAGGAAGCTACATGACAAGGACCCTAGAGATCCATATGCAACAACTCCAGATGTTGTTGTACAGTATTATAAGAAAGTTGGAATGGAATTTTCTGACTTTTACAAAGTTTGCAGTCAATACATGTAAAAGTTTTGTTGGATATGTTTTTCAATTCAAGATGATTATAGATTTTCTGAAAAGCTTGAAAAGATGGATGACCAAATCTTCTATGAAGAAGAATATTGTCAGTTATTGTTGATGATAAAACATGAGTGGAAGAGCTGAAGTTGATGGGATACAAGCCATTCATATGTGGACCTTGGAAGACTGTCTTTCCAGAAGTCAGATTCTTCACAGAAAAACCATTTGAATCAAGTGTCAACGAAAAATTGTTATCAGAGGTAAACTCGTGTATGAACAACAGATTATGAGAGTATTTTGGCACAAACAAGACATCATTAAGGACAAAAGAATGATCATGAACAACTTTACTAGAGTAGCCTTTGTGTGTAATGAGCATACCTTCACCATTTGAAGTTTTGATCACCTCAGATCCATCATATGGAGTGATCTCTTGCAAAGAAGCAGAATTATGAGTAATATGTAAGTATGCACCACTATCTGCAATCCACTCTTCATCATCAAAGATATCAGCAGAAGATAGCATTAAACTGATATTGGCAGGTGGTTGTCTCCCTTGATATGAGAAATTGAGCATTTGATTGGAGTTGATACCGATACGACCAACAGTGTTGCAGATTTGACATGTTGGTCTGTCATTAGGTGAATATTCTCTACCAGAGTAGTTTCTTGAAAATATAGTTGGATTTGGAAATCTTCCACCATAGCCTCTTCCTCTAAAAGTACCTCTATGAGTATAAGAACCCCTAAAACCAGCACCTCTTGAAATATTAACCATATCACTAACAACAACTTATTTACTAAGAAGATTGTTGTGTAATTCTACACATGTCACAGGTGGATTTCGATGCCTCATAGATGTAGCAAATGGAATGTAATCTGAACTTAGAGCTGTTAGAGTAACTACCACAAGTTCTTTGTCAGAGATTACCTCACCAGCTGCTGCCAGTTGATTAGATAAGCTTTTGATCTCATTTATTAAAGATGGTATGGTTTTGTTGCCTTGAATAATTGATAGCAGTTTAGTACGCAACTGAATCGAGTGAGTAGAAGAAGCTCTAGCAAATCTTTCCTCAATACTCTTCCATAACTGATGAGATGTAGCATATCTTGAGAAATAAGTTATAACTGAGTCAGGAATCGTTGAGTTTAACCACATAATGATGGATGAGTCTTCATCCATCCAATCTGTATAAACTGGATTTTCAATCCCATTTTTTTGATTTCTCCTATTAGTGTATTGCACAGGACAATCAAAAGATCCATCTAAAAACTTCATCAGTTTGAACTTTTGAATCACAGGATTCAAAAGATTTCTCCATGTAATGTAATTATTCTCTTTGAGTTTGAGATTTAAAAAGTGTGTAAGATGATTTAATGGTACTTGAGAAAATAAATTCGTCGTTAGATTTTCCATTGAAGAAGAAGTTGGAAATTCTTGTTTCATGAAATAGATCTGGATTCAAGAAATGAGAACAAATCTTTGAGCAAGAAACGAAATATTTGTAGAATAAAGATGAAGACAACTCTGTAATAGAGATCTTGAACAAGAACAGATGATGAACAAACCAAATCTTGGAAAAATTTAGATGTAAATGATGAAAAGAACTTGTGATTTAACTCGATCTGAAAGTAAAACTTCTCAAGATTTCACTGTAGAAAAGAAGAATGAATCAGAATGAAGAGATTTTGAGCTAACAAGATCGATTAAAAGGTGAAAAAAAAACCTAACCTATCTGATACCATAATAACAGTGTTCTTGAGAATGCTAAAAATCTTATTACACTTCTCTGAGAGAAGATTAAAATCATTACTAAGAGAGTTGATACAGTACACTAATTTATAGTGTGATTAACGGATAAAACATAATAAATTAACACACGTATAAACCACACGTGTGAGCTAATTAACAGAAAACTAAAACACATTTATCTTACACTTCTACCACTGCATATTGTGTCAACATTGTCTGTGTTGATACAAATCTCTAATTGAAGTCGAGGATCTCTTACTAGTGCCTTTACACAAAAACTGGATTATCTATAAAATATTTGTTACAGACCTTATCAACCAATTCAGGGGTTGTTGCATCAGTAGATAATAGAACCGAATTTAAAAACAATATGGAGAATATATATCCATTTCTACACATCATATGCATCCGCAGCATCCCCATGTTTTTGTTAGAACAATTGTTGATTTGAACCTGTAAAACAACCAAAAAAACTAACTAAACAATGTTACAGCTGGGTCACAGACCGTGTCGATTTTTTAAAAACATTTCACAGCTCTGGCTAAGATCGTCAAGCAATTCTAAGATGTTACGTCGTTCCCAAAATAAAACAACTAATAAAATTTCTTCCATCACTTATGCACTGCGAGAGAATATATTACCCTTTGAAAGATTACTTTTTTAATATTTAAAATGCTACAAAAGCATTTCTTTTTTTTTTCATATAAAATTTTGATTTTTATAGGCATGGAAATAAATGTTTATTTAACTAAGAAAAATTATTATGGTATCAATTATTATTATTTTATTTATTTTGAAACGTATATCAGTTTTCCTCCATTTTGCAAAACGAATCAATGGTCATCCAAATTTTCTTTTATTCATTTTGAGAGGTGTTGAGGAGAATATGGCAAAGTTTGCTTGACTTGGTTAGGACTTTCCCCCATATCGTGGAAGGAGCCTTTGATCAATTCCTTGCTCGCTCTCTTTGGCATGAGCATTCTCCTCAACACCTTTCATTGCTCTCCTTTTCTGCCACAAAACTACCATGTGGACCAAAACTTGTCATCTTTCTACAAAATCCAAATTTGAAAAACCGATTTCATTAACAATAACCAGATTTTTATTAATTTTCTGTTAATTAGCAGCAATTAGCTCGATTTTTATTAATTTTCTGTTAAGTAGATTAATCAATCAATCGGAATATATTTACATGCGCTTGCTAGGAGAGTTAATTTAGATCCATGGGCTATTCATGCACAAATAAGAAGTTGTGGCACAATAGGAAAATGATCTCGATGATGGTGTTCATAGTGGTGGTGATGACAACGTTGAGTTTATTAATACAACAAAGTGAAGGTAGAGTATGGATAGGGAATTGCATGCAGCATTGCCTGCCGGCTTGCAGTGCTATTAAGGGTGCAACGCAAAGTGGATGTTATATAGCCTGTCACCAAGGATGTGAGCAAGTAAATGGGAATCGCTAAAGCTGATAATTCTAGCTATCTACACGAGTAAATGATTTATTTTCGTTCTCTATCTAGATCGAGTTGTTCTACACAAAAAAAAAGGTTGTGGAATTGTTTGTATGTTTTGTTTTGATCAATAGAAAATTAGGTGTCGACGAGTTTTGAATTCAAATCGCTGATATTATCACCCAACGATTTTAAACTTATTGATATATCGTAATTGTATTTGTATCCATGAGAAATTTTGGTTTTGGCATAATTTCGAACATAAACATGTTTAGACTCATCTAACGTACAAGGTAATAATGCATATCTGCAAAGTTGTTAGTTTTAACTAGGGGTGAACAATAGATGGGACGAGTTGGGTTTGCCCTATTTCGCCACTTTACTTGTTTTAGGCGGGCAAAAATTCTTACCCACACCTTACCCAACCAAACGGTCAGACCGGTACCTGTATGACCCATTATTTGACCAAGTAGGATCAGGTGGATACAGTTAAAAACAACATTTGTTTTTTAAAAAGTTATGTTTTCCGAGTCTTTTTTGGAGAAAAACAGACAAAACTAAAAAGTGAAAAGATAAATCATAATGAATACAAGAGATAAAAATCGTACACGACTAACCTAAACCATGAAATAACCATTCAATTTTTATTTCAGTCATAAAGGAGGAAAATGGTTGATTTGAAGAAGAAAAACAGTTAAAGATTAGATCAAAGTTTCATTATAAATTCTAGTCGAAGAATACATATATTCAGTGGTTGAGTTCAAATAAAGAAGATTGACCTATTTATAATAATCCGATGGACTTCGATAAACTACTTGTTTTTGGAAATAAATAAAGTGATATACTTGTGACAACAAACATTACGGTGAAGAAATTTTTTCCTTACATCCCTTTATTCCATGGAAAAGTATTTGGACTTGCAAAGCAACCATTATAGGGCCTCCCTAAATTTGGTCAGAATATTAGCGGATACTTAGTGTCCCCTCCAAACCATAAAGTAAAAAATACAGTGATTTTCTTTACTGTAGGTGGATTTAAAAACGTATCCTTGAAATCAAGGGCCAGATTAGTTTGGATTTCCGATCCACGCCGATCCACTACTAGAGAGAAGTGTAGTGTATAACTGTATATGTATCCGAGTATCCGACTATCGCCGCCGGCGCCGATTCATTCTCAGATCCCACGGCCGATTTTTACTCGTTTACACCATTTATTACACCTGTGAACTCTAAAACCCCAATCTCTCGCTCAATCTACTCCCTTTTTACTCACTCTAGGAGCTCTCCTTCCGACATGAAAACTCTTCAAATTGGATTTCCAAAAATGGGTTTCACAGAAACCACTACCAGATTCCTTCTACGCAACCCAAACCAACTATCTTGTTCTTCAATGGTGGTTTCAAGCGCTGGGTTTTCAAGAAAATCAACAATTGTTTGTGGTTTAAGAAGTGGACCAAGAAAATCATTATGGAGGTCAAGGGTTTTATCATCAGAAGCAATTCAAGCTGTTCATTCATTAAAATTGGCAAGAAATACAGATAAATTAGATGAGGTTTTTAGTAATAGATTAAGTAGGTTATTGAAAGAAGATTTGATTGCTACTTTGACTGAATTACAGAGACAGAATGAATTGGAATTATCCCTAAAGGTTTGATTTTTATTTCCCCTATTTACATTTAATCAAAGTTTACAATTGAAATGTCTGAACTTTACATTTTAGGATTCAATGTATAAAACACGAAAATGAAGAGAAAAAGATGAATTCTTTCTGGACCAAGAGTTCGAAACTGATTAGGGAGATTGATTATGTATGTGCAAAGGGCGTTAGGCCAACTAGTCCTATCTTTGAGCATGTTTAAAATCTCATCCTTTATTGTCTACCCGTTTTCGGTTCACATAGCACTGCTGTTGTGGAAATATTGAGCATCTGGTTTTTACTTAGCATTATTGCTCGCTTTAGAAGCCGTTCAGTTAGGCATTTGTGTTGAGGAATCAGAAGGTTGCTTACAGTGAAATTTATGCTAGTTGATGCTTAGAGCTGTAATTTCAAAAGTTTTGATACCTCTTATGTTCTATTCAATTTTATTGGCATTCTTCTACATTGTGATAGAAGTTAAAGTAGGCGTTTATCTGTTTCTAGTTCTTGGTACCCAACACTATTTTTTCTACCTCTATTATACAGTTAAAGTAATTTTTTTGGTTTTGTATGGTACATGTCTAGGTTTGCTTTGGTTACCTCTTCATACATGTCATGGGGTTTAGTTGTTTTGGTGTTCTGCATGATGGTGTTTATTTGTAAAACTTGTGCTGCATATATATATATATATCCCCTCAGCCTCATTTCTTCCATGGGTTAGTTCTAAGAGACCATGAACCTCAAATTTTTGATTGTCTTTTGCCTATTCCATGTGCTATACTTGTCAAGCCGGAGAAAATGTTATAGATTCTCTAGTCCTCATTCTGCCTTCTTAGGTGGTTCAAGTTGTTCACACTTTATAGAAAACATGTATTCTATTCTAGTTTCCAAGGTTGCTGTTAATATTTGGCTCATATGTCTTGCTTAAGAAAGATGCCTGACTGACATTAGATTGTCTGGAAGTATATGTGGCCATGTGGAGGATTGTATGCCATTTGTAAGAACATAAGTTTTCTTGCTAAGTTGTAACTTGAACTCATTTATTTATTATCTTGTTTTTCAACGGGTCTCATGAATTTCATGCTTGCTAACTTAGTTTTTCTATTATTTGTAGGTTTTTGGGTTTGTGCGCAAGGAACCTTGGTACAAGCCCGATTTATCCTTATATTCTGACTTGATATTCATGTTTGGTAAAAACAAACTGATTGAGACAGCTGAAGAACTTTTCTTAGATCTACAGAGAGAAGGTTTGAAGCCTAATACCAGGACTTACACAGAGATGATTGGAGCATTTCTACAAGTGGACATGGTGGAAAAAGCAATGGGATTATATGCCTCAATGAAGGAATCTGGCTGTGCTCCAGATAAGTTAACATTAACCATATTGATAAGGAACCTTGAGAAAGCTGGAGAAGAAGAACTAGCCTCTACAGTAAAAAAGGATTGTGAAGAATATGTTGACTGCCCAGAGGAATTCCTTATAGAAGTGGCAAAAAATTATGTAAGCCCTTCAACTCTTCACATTATACTAAATCTTCCTTCTATTTTTACCAAGTTTCTCAAATATTTTACCCTTTGTTCTGGTTATACTTTATTTCTAAATACCGAGTTCAGCACATGGTTTCCCATCTAACAACAAGAATAAACCAAGCCTTTAGTCCCAAACAAGTTGAGGTAGGCTAGAAATGAAACCCATGTCGAAATTACCCATCTAACTGCCAGAATATTTCTAAATGCTAGTTGTAAAGGTTTTGGCTTGTTTTTCTAAGATGATTTCTAAGGTTGTTGGCTTGTAAGTCTTTAAACCAAAAGAGATGATTTGTATATAAACTTATGTTTCATGTATATACATCTTTTTTGTGTTTGTAACTTTCATCTAACTTGCTCTTGTGCTGTTTCAGCCGAAGAGAAAAGCGATTGAATTAGTTTAGAGACCTTCTGTTACAAGTTGAGATCTTGGGGAAGAATGTGTATAATTTCCCTAGAAGACTAGTGAAGATGTGAATATTTCTCGAAGATGAATAGAACGGCTTATATGAAGACAGAGAGGAGTTCCATGTGCTGCAGATGTGCAAGCTTCAAGCTTTCTCTTTTACTTGCATCTTGCAACAGATATGAAGTAGATCAACAGTTTAAGAAGCTTAGCATTTACTTGTACATTGTAAAAAGTTAATTTCTACTATTACTTTGATCTCGCATATCAATGTCACAGTCAAATTTTACTTAGAAATTCCCATGATCACATTGTTTTGATTGTTTCATTTCCTCACTTTATGTTTTCATTTTTCCTGATGGTGTTACAGGGAGACATGGGTGATGCCGAGAGATGTAAAAGCCCGATATACTTCCAGTAACGAGCGGACAGAACCTTGTTTTACAAAAAAAAGAGACTAGGAGATCTTGATGTAGAACATCTCTGATGTTAAGACATAATTATTTTTTCTTTCTCTTTTGATACTTACAACTGCATTGGTTTAGAAATCCTGTTATTTCCTTCTCCTAGTCTTTCTCCTTTTAGAGTTTAACTATTCTAAGTATCTTGATTCTAGTTTTAGTATTTGTTTTCCTATTTATTTTCAGGATTCTAGTTCTGGTAAGATACATTATTATCAATCAAGAGTTATATTTCATGTAATCCTTACTCTCTTCGATCTTTTTTTTTCTGTTCTTTCATTACTCTTCTTATTCGTATCTCTTTCTTCCCTTCGTATCGCTTGCAATCTCCTGATTGTCTTCTTCCTTTACAGTTCTACATTAGAACTGTTGAACATTGTGTGCCACACTTGCGAAAGGACAATCTCTAGCTCTTGGTGAGTCCAGTTATGAGTTTTAAGTTGTTGGACCATCTCTAGCTCTTGGCGAAAGGACCATCTCTAGCTCTTTTTTCCTGGAAAATACATCCCATTCCAGCTCCAGGATAATGATGTTACCCTCAATTTTGACCACATCGCCAATAGAATTTTCTTCACATCACATTGAATAGCTCTTCTACAGATGGCTGGAAAGGTCATCCGTAGAATAGTCAATTTCAGGCATCAAAATGAAACTTTTTTCCTAGGGGTTGACGTGAATTTAATTTTTTTTATAGTAAAAAATAGTTTTTGGAGCGGCAATTACTCTCTCTCAATCATTTTAGTTTTAGTTTACTTGGAGTTCTGATAGGTTCACTTCAACTGATTTTACAATCAGTTTGATGAAGAAGATCAAGTTTATAGCAGCAACATCAAAGAGTTTGACAAAATCAGCAGCAACATTTCTACCAAAGATACAAGAAGAAACAATGTTACCAAAGACTCCAGCAACAAAAAGCTTAAGACCGAGTTCGATGAAGATCCCGGCCGATTCAACACTATGTTAACCGATTCAGGTTATAGTTGTTACCTGCATTACCTATGTTACTGTTACCTTGAAAAGATCATTGACGGATGGTTGGATTTATGGATCCTTTTATACCTCTGTCATTTGTTTTACTATGATCTTAAAAAAAACCTTGAGAAATGGTTGGATCTATGGGTTCTAGCATCTCTACAGTTTGTAGTTTTGCTATTTGATTTGGATGTGTCACTTTTGATCCAAACCATTTAAACTGTTACTGCTACTACTGAATCGGTTGGAGATGGTGGGATTTTCTTTTGATATTATGTCATGTAGCTATGTTGTTAAGAGGTTTGGAGGTCTTTGTTGTCTGTTTGATTACTCATTATCTGCTGAAAACTCTAGAGTCAGTCCTGTAACCGTTACTGATCTTGTATCCGAGAATTATGATCAATATATTTGAGGCTTGCCTCTTTTTCTGAAAAGAAAAAAAAAAGGTTTCGATCTAATAATATCATATGGTGTTGATAGTTTCCGACGGGATAAATTAGCCAATTTTTGCTTACCTCTGTTGCTTCTCGAATTAATCTAATATTACACGATAGGTTGTTTGACAATGTTTGATTGTTGTCATGCAGTGAACGAGTAGATTGTGTACTGGTTCTTCATTTTTGGGATAATTTGGAATATGTCCCGAATTATATGCCTCTCCGTTGAGGAAATATTCTGTAACGGTAGGAATTAAGGGATATGTCGTAGTCATCCATTTAAACCGTTAAATGAATAAAAACGCACATGTGTGAGGTTGTACGGGCCAAATACTGATAATAATACCCCTGTCATTTAAAATTGATTCACACGGGTCCTAAATTGTAGATTATCGACAAGCGTCATTTACGATCCGACGGTTAAATTTTTTTCGAAATTTTGAAAGTGTAAGAAACCCTAATATTCTCGAAATGACTTTATTACCCCTTAGTTTTAAAAAAATAACAAAAATTATGCGCACAATTTGAAAACAAACTAAGTACTAGTATTGTCTGAATTTAAAAATTAAACAAACGCAACCATCCATGTGTTTCATAACATTCGAAAAAGAAAGTACATTACAATCTTCATAAATTACAGTAATACAAGATACCCTTCATAAACGCAACCATCCATGTGTTTCCCGCACATATTTTTGCCATCAATATGGAGATTACCATCTGAGAAATCGTCAAGATAATATGGAGCAGCTGATGATGCTCTAATAGCCTGCCATATATGATGCTTACAACTTCCAATAAAAGCACAATGCTTAGCTCCAGCTTGAGTACCAGTACCATCTGTCCCAACAGCAGAGCCACTTGTAATTTCTGTTGTTCCAAGAGGTCTCTCCTGGATGCCTACAGGATACTATAAGGTGAAGTGAAAAAAGAATTAATTTATGAAAACTTAGAAGTTCAAAGAACAAAATGATAGCTTTTAAATGTAGAAACATAATGTTAGAGTCAATAAAGTAGCACACTACTTTGTATTCAAATTTTATGTTCATGGTAGCGTTGAGCAGCATATTTTTCCTTGTTTAGTTACATGGTCTCACTACCATTTTCCTCCTTACAAGTACACACAGACGCAAGTGCAGAATTATGCCCTAAACAAAATGTTAATCACAGATCTAATTCAGGAATCTGTGGTTAGTGATTCACAAATTCTAACAGATGAGACCATTAGTCAATTCAGGTAGCCAAACAAATCCTTATTCAATCAGAACTATGCACAATCATATTATAGAAACTTTAAACACCAGGTGCAATTATGCAGAGATGAATAACATTGTTTACAGGAGAGAAAAAAGCAAAGCCTAACCCCCAATTCCATAGAGGGTTCTTTCTTGTCTCTTGATAGCATAGACAACATCCATAGCAGTGACAGTCTTTCTTCTAGCATGTTCAGTGTAAGTAACAGCATCACGAGTCACATTCTCAAGAAAAATCTTAAGAACACAATATATATTAAACGAAAACTGAACTGTGACTAACAATAATACATGTCATTTCATCAACAAATTTCATGTTTCAAAAAAAATCCCCAAATCAGAAAACCCTAAATTCAATTTCAAATAAACCCTAAATTTATAGTTGCTATTAAACGAAAATTGAACACAATAGATGTGACATACACACAAAAAAAATAATATGGGTTTGATGAATCTACCTGTTTTCAGTCACCATGATGTTGATTTGAGAAAGTTTGATGATAAGAACTAAAAGTTGTGATTTCTTCTTGCTAACCATAACACACACTAAACAGTGAGAAGCTTGATTTCACGACCTTCACTTAATCATCTTTGTCTCTCGATCTCTCGATGTCTCCCTCCCTGTCTCTCGATCTCTCTTTTCCTTTCTCTTTCTTTTCCTTTCTCTCGAGTTCTCTTCTCAAAGAAGATAACTTCCTCAACACACGTGCCATATAAACGTGTCATATGAAGCTAGAATCTCTTAACACGTGTCCACACTTTTGTTACAAGACCGTAGGATCTAACAAGTTTCTCCACTCTTTTAATCGGACCGTAGGATCTAGCTAAGGGTAGAAGGGTAAAATTGGGTATACGTGTAAATCCACACATGCGGATATTAATCATTTAACGGTTGAATTGATGGCTGGGATATACTCCTTAATTACATCCGTCAGTGGACAAATCCTCAAATATATGGGTAAATACCGGGACATATTTTTAATTTTCCCTTCATTTTTCGATCATGGAAGCACAATGCATATATATATATATATATGTTTAGAATGATTGAAATTATCAATCGACAGTTTGACACAAAGCCCCGATTCAAGTTGTGTATTTTCATATACATAATTTGACATTTTCTTTTTTATATACTGCTTAACTTATCAAAGTTCTGCGTCTGACTCACCAACTTCTTTTTGTGTCTACAATATAAGATCCAACCGTCATCTAAAATATCAGAAACTATTTCATCATTCCAAAGTTAAGTTAGCAACATCTATCTCTTCGGATTTTTTTTTATTTTTAAAGAAAATCTCTCTTCGGATCTCTAGTTATATATAAATGGATGATGAGTATGATGACTACTGTCCGGATGAATGTATCTATTGTGTCTATGGCACCCTGACGATCGGCTTCGTAGCAGCTCTATTTCTAGCGGTATTCTTAGATATCGTCCCATTTAATAACATGAAGTTTTATGTCAATGATGCTTCATTAATAGAGTTCTACTTAACTAATGATGATATGCTTCATTACAATCTGGCACTAAACATCTCTGTCAGGAACAGTAACAAGTTGGAGCGTATTTCTTATCAGAGTATTCGCTCTGAAACTTCTTGTTACGGTAAGGATCTGGCTTCTGTTTCTTTGCCGTCTCTCCGGCAAGGCACTAAGAATACAACATTACTTCATCCAGTATTTCAGGGAAAGACCTTCTTCAAACTACGAGGTTCTCATCTTAAGGATTTTAATTATGATCAGAGGGATGGAAGTTATAAGATTTATGTACATCTCTACATTACATCCCGATTGAGGTTTGCTGGTGGCGGAAAGAGCCACAAATTCCATTTCAAAGTTAAATGTGGATTAATGGGACTTCATGTGTTGGGTTCTTCTTCATATAATCAAACAGGAATTGATGTATTTAGAACCAAGAGGTGCGCACTACTTAGAGAGAACCACTCTGCTTAATCAATCATCAGCTCAACCTATCTTTCAGTTTCTACTTCTTGTATTCAAAACTAATCAATAAAATGAAGGTTGAAAATGGCTCTGTATATATTTTGATGATGGCCTTAGCCCTTGGGGCCAAGATTGATGAAAGTCAACTTCGGGCATCGTCTAAGCCAAGGGCATATCATCAAAGGCTTTTCCATTCATGGAGGCAGATGTGAATTTTTATTTTCATGGGAGTTAATAGCAGACAAAAAAATGCTGATTCATTGGTTTTGATTTGAAAATCCTAGACATCTTATATGTGTTTTAGAGCTATGCCAGTACAATGTGTGAAAGCCTGATATACTTCCAATCACGAGCAGATAGAGCTTTGTTTTACAAAAGAGACAGAAATAACCAAAAAAGAAAAATAAATGCACATTACATTTGAGTGTACAAAATGAAATCACAAGTTCCCTCTGTTGTTACCTACTACATGAAAACAAAAACACAACAAAAGAGAGTAAACCCCACTTGCAAAGAACCCTAACAGAAGATGAGCGCATTGATTTCTCTTTAGAGATGGTGTGTGGTGGGTATAGAAACAATGGAAATCTGTATCTGTTTATGCGCTCGTTAAGTGACTAGGAGAACTGTTGAACATTGTATGCCACATGTACGCCCTTGAAAGGACCATCTCTAGCTCTTGGTGTGTCCAGTTATGAGTTGGAAGGTGTTGAAGGAACATCACCATCTCTTGGAAATCAAGCTTCTGAAGTTTATCTGACCACTGAAACATTCACAAGTACTACAGTTTATGATGTTGAATTTTTAAATAGCATGTATAACGAGGATGTATTGAAGCGAAATTTCAAGGGAAGAAATTTTGATTTTACCGTTAAAAGAAAACTGGCAAATATGTATACAAGAAACTCAGGCAAAGCATCTCCTTCCGCAAGATATGTGTCCCACAACCGCGTTACAAGATGGAAAGGTATCTGCCAAAGAATTACAAAAAGAAAAAAAGGATATGTTGAGGGAATAAACATAGTGGTAGTGTTAACTGCTAAAGTGGGAGAGAAGGAATAATTAAAATGCAATTGGTAACTTGGGTAGCAAACCTCGCGTATTAAAAGACAATTGAACCAGCGAAAAGCAAATTGAAGGAACTCCAGACCTTGCTCCTCCATGTGTCTTGAGACAGGTTCTGGTGAAACCCCAAAAGAACAAAATTGGGTCAAAGAATATACATAGGACTTGATAAACAGGAAAACGTAAACAACTAGATTTAGAGACTTAAGTCACATGATAACTGCAAGATAACATGTTATTGAGTACAAATGTTTAGTTAAATACTCGTATGATATTTTAACGAGACTGATAGATTTGTTTATCAAGGAAAAGCAAAGAGATGAAGAAATGAAGCAAACGGAAAAACAGAATATACCATCTATCCGCCGAACCAATTCTTTCAGCTTAAATACAAGTCGTTGAATTCCTGGTTGAGCAAATGTGTAGTGGTCCTGCATACCGTCAAGTAACTTAGATAGACACCAATAGCAATCGGCTTCCATGTTTGATATATTCTCTGGAGTTAAATCCAATATAGACCAATTCTCGATGCTCCCATGCAAGTATTCTGACAAGAAAACAACTAGAAATGGTGTAACCAGATCATTTATTCCTTGAACATATCCACTCGCTGGATGCCGAATAGCCCTGGAAAACCCCCCGAAAGAAGCACGCAATGAATCAGTAATCATAACAAAAAAATTCTCCAGATTCATTTCACATAAGCATCAACCGCATTTGCAATGCTTCAAAAAAAATCGCGTATATAATCATGTTACATATTATAGAGAAAGTCGAGGACGCTAATGTATATAAATATAATGTACTTCAAAGAGTATCATAAAACTTCAAAAGTTATGGTGACAACTTCCTTACATGTATAAAGGATACTAATCCTTGCGCACCCCATACTTTTAAGCTGTTCGTAGACTAAATTCATGGCGTATGTTTTTATTTTTATTTATATTCACCCTTAAATTAAACGATAAGGATCAGTAGTGCACTGAAGCAATTGAATGAGAAAGAATTCTGACCATGTATACAGGATGCGCTCCAGGGATTTCTGAACTTCTATTTGCTGAAAGAAAGTCACATCAGGTACAGTTCTTGGACAATCAACAGCTATCTGAGCAGGATAAAAGCAAAAGAGGATATGATATTAGCACATATCAAGATAAATATACTAGCATTTGTTTACAAGGTTAAGCAACTCAACCAAATGTAAATACCTGGCGGAGCATGCTAATCTCATCTTCAGAACGTTCAGTATCAGGAATATCATAATATTGGGCAACACAGTCAAGGTACTCAAGCCGTTTCCTCCCCAGTACACTCTCCCTTCTATCTGAATTAGGTGGTGCATATCCCTGTTGTCAGCTCATATTTAAAATTCAAGCAAGTAACAACATTTTTGTTTCTAATCCTATTTAATTTATTTTCTGATAAACAAAAATCACAAGGTTTCTAACTAAAGACAGGTGCAACTGAGCAAGTATAAAGAAATATTGCATTTAGTACGTTAAAAGCCATACACTGAAGTACCAAACCTCCTTTTAGACTCAATACAGAGCTAATCAGTGTGAACACAAAAAGGGAAAACGCAGAATCTTCTCCACAAAATTAAAACCATAGCAGAAACCTTTGGCTCTTGTACACCAAAAACACCAGTATACTATGATCAATAATCTAATATCAAATCTAAACTTTAAAAGACTGGACTTACCAAAAGAAGTCTCCATATACTAGGGCGCATATATGGTGGTACACCACTCCATGATAACTCACGCAGTGTTTCTACATGAATAGAAAATAGACAAATATAAATAAATAGAGCAAATAATCCATTAATCATATGTTCTATCAGCAAACAAGAAGAATCTACAGACTACGTTTATTGGTATTTCTTAATAGCAAATTAGCAGTATAAGTTGTTGCCCTAACGTTTGGGATTAATGAGACCCAGCCTAGAGGTCAACTGACAAAAGGAGGCAGCTTGAGGATGTTGGATCAATTAAGCAGCTTACCAACTAATTTGATGATGTAACATGTGGCTGATAAAAATTTATTAAGCACAGATGTGAAAGATAATAACAAAAACTATGACAGATATCACTAGAGTGGGATGTCTATAGCATTTCAAATACTACAGTTGCGGGGCCAAAATAAATACCTAATATTACAGTTGATCCAGAGAGTTCCTTTGAGAACTTCACAACCCTAGCAGAATCTGTAGCTCTAGCCCCAGACAAGGACCTCGGAACCTCAGGCAACTTCTCGGATTGTGATTTTGACAATTTGGGATTATTAGCCATTGTATCTACTGCAGTACGTGAACTTTGAATTTCCTACATGAATGAAAACTGCAAATTTGTAAACAAGTTAATATGTGTAACTCAGAAAGCTGATTAACTATGCAAAATATACCTCAGAAGACCTGCCTACGATATCACCTGGTCCTATATTATCTTCCGAATAACTCTTATCAATATTTGGAGAGTAGTTCGATGGACTAGTAATAGTAATATCTAAAGGGTCTGTTCTCCGGGTCAGCAAAATTTTTCCTGGGAATGTTCTACCTTTAAGCAACCTGTATAAACAAGGAAAAGAAACGAAATGAAGTTATGAATATCGCTGAGAATATCAAAATCTTTGATCACCTCAAACAAACTAGTGAAACCATGAAATAAACAATTGCAACACAAACAAAGCAGTTAGAGAAGCAAACAACATTTTTTTTCCAGTGTAATGAGATAAAAACTTCGAATATGACAGGGAAAAGAGATGCACATCAAACATAATCATGACACGAGAATGCTGAAACTCCACCTCTAAACTAGATATAAAAGAAAGAAAAGGCATCTCTATTAGTTACATTAGTTACCCAACTCAAACACATGGAGCCCCTATTGAGTGTTCACATATCTAAAGACGTATAAGAACACTGAGAACCCTTAATCTGTATGCAGTTCACTAATACGTATACTGAGGTATTCTTTCATCGAAAATGTAAAATCAAACTACTGTTTCGGAACATAAATGAGTAATTCCAAATACTTATTATTGCAGCCTTAAAGAGTACACTTGTAAAACCTCTAAGAACACTTAAACATCAACACTAACAACAAGGTTCTAACTTAGACTTCTTCCTGATAGTATCATTTACACAAAACAAGTTGGATTTGTCTCATTTTACCATATCGATGAATCAGGGAAACAAGTGAAACCAATATGGATTTCTCTCAATTACCATCTCAACGAATTCGTAAAATCCACTGATTAAACTCATCATTACTAAGTTCAGGACATCATAACAATTCGTTGTCATCTTCATGCAACCCTCACTCCAGCCACCAACCCCATGTTTCATACCACACAGAATTCATAACATAAAACACACACACACAGATTTTACCAGCTAGATCTACACACTAGATTCCTCAACCTAACACCAAAAAGATTGCAAATTTCATCTCTCACTTCAATGTCACATAATTAAACTAGATCTTCCGATTTAAGAGATCCAAAAACACAATCTAAGCTAAATTTATCAACTTGGGGCATCCTAGTTTCAAACTTATTGTACATAATTGATCTAAAAAAACTCAAAAGAATGAAAAATTTAAAAGTGGGTCATGGAAATATTTACATACCCTTGAACATTTCTGAGAGTTTGATTAAATCTCGAATCTAGATTTGAAGAACTGTTTGTATCCTTGTTTGAAGGTTCACCTTCTATGTTGCTGTTCTTCATGATATTCTTCTCTTTACAATGATCATGGTGGTGTTTTTGTGTGTGTGTTTTGTCTCTAGAAATCTTGTCTCATAGGTATTGGTTTTTACCCAAAAATGGTGCTCATTTAGTTCTAATCATCTCATTGGAACCAAATCTTGATTAAATTGGCTTTATTTGGTGCTTCAAGTGAACCGCGTAGGGTTTTGGTTCTTCATTGGGATTGTTTTTTATCTTTATTTATTTTTTCTTACTTTGTAAAAGAAAAATAATTCCCATATATCAAAATATAAAAATAAAAATAAATAGTCTTGTTATGAAATAAAGAAAGAAGAGAAGAAGATACATAATAAAGGAAGAAAAGTAGAAAAAATTCTCATTAGATATGTATATAATAAAAGAGTTTATATTTTTATTTATAAGGATTAGAGATTTGGTGCCCAAGATATATAAACTCTAATATTAGACACAAGGGCATCTTAGTAACTAAACTTTTAGGTTTATAACATTCTTCCTGATGACCACTGTGTCTAAGTCATTATAAACATATCAGGAAAACTCAAAAGAGCAAAACCTGGAAATGCATAAATATAAAGGCTTGAAACAGTGCTGGACACGTAAATATTGCCTCGTTAAAATCTTGACAAGGAAAACCTAGTGGGACAAAATCTTGACCAAGAAAAAAGAGTACAACACGATAAGTCCAGTAGAATGCATCTTGTATGATGGTGCTCCCCCTGATGAGTACTTCAATAAATTTTTGGCTTGCAAATCTTGGAGTCGAGACTTCCAGTTTCAGTGAACGAATTTCTTGAATGCAGAAGATTGTTTTGATTTCGTGAAGAAAATTGCTAGTTGATGGAGTTTTCTTTTGTGTTGTCTTCGATTAATACTCTTGTTGAGTTACGTTCTTCTTCGACACATTGAGGATTTGTGTCATGGGTTTTTAGCTTCCCGAGATGATTTGAAGAAGTAGTTGATGTAGTTTCTTTAACGAATAACCGAAATATAGATATATTACCATAAGTGAGCAAAACTGTATTTCTGATCATACCGTATGGGGTTCATAAGGACATCCAAATTTTTAAGAGATGGTTATGTTGATTTGGTCTAACAAAATGACCTAGTTTATAGTGGGAATCCACCAAATAACCAAAATAGATATAACTCCCCCTTGGATGACCACCGTGTTGAATTAAGTTGCCTCACTAAAACCTTACCAATAAAACCCAAATGGAAAAAAACATGGACGGAGGAAAAAGAGCACAATATCAACATTTTGAAATTAAGCGTCCGTGAGATGTTGTCTCATCAAAACCTTGTCCGGAAAATCTCATGGGAAAAACCTGAAAACGAAGGAAAAATAGTACAACTTTTGACATAAATATGGATGCTAACTCAACTATATGAGTATTATATAAAATAAGCATCAAAATCATAACTATAGTCTATATCATAGACAAGTTTTATGCAAGCATAATATTTAAACTGCAGATTTAAGAAAAATAATATATGCTGCTAAAACATAGATTTTTGTGTTTTTAAGGACTCATCAAGAGACATGTAAAATTGATATCATCAACTAATCCGGATTTTGGTACTTTGCAAAGAATTTTAAAAACACTTCAAGGATTGTTAAACCTGAATACAATTTGAATCCTCCATGGATTACAAATTTGAATATGTTCTCCCACCATATTTCTTGTGAAATGCAATACAAGTCATTCAAGGACTACCACGCCAAATGCATCATATAAGGAGAACAAAATAACTGAATCAATCCTAGAGTATGAGCTAACATAAAACCCTTAAATCATCTTTATAAGGAACATATTTCTCATATAACGATGCGCTATGACTACACCAACCTGTAATTAATAGGCTTGGTATTTTTAAGGTGTTAAGTCATGGATCCAAAGTTGCGCCAATTGAGAGATTAATCCAACCTAATTTTGATTGTATTCCAACCAATCACATTTGCCGATATTCCTCTGCAGAGAGGGGTTTATAACCACCATAATTTATTTTAGTAGCTATTGTCGAAATCATATTAGTTTACTATGATCCCACATAATTCTCAAATGTATGCATATATTGAAAATTTCAATCAATTACTAATACCAGTGCCCGTGGGCATTGTAATCTCCCCATCTTTCAGTGAGGTGACATAAACTATGAAAATATGGATCTTATTTTGATAGATGTATTGAAGCACTATATGTAGCTTATCCTAAAATGCTACTTGTTGTTATATGTGGTTGGATTTGTCTTTTAAGAGGCAAACGATTATATAAAAGAAAAATGAGATATTTCACATTGATTATTAGTGACAGCCTTTTTGAATTTGATCATGCTGGGAGAGAGTTTTGCATAACTTATAAGTTAATTAACCCCAATATATTATATGCGTACGCTCCCTCTGATCATGGCTGAATTTTTTTTTATCTCATATACGAAAACTTCAAGTTTCGTAAAGTATTATCCGATTAATTCGAGATATATACTCATTATGAAATATGGCTTTCGACATAAAACAAATGCAGTCTTAATAGACATACATATCTACCATCAACCATGGACTACTTTTGGAATAAAAATAAATACATTATATGTTAAAATCAAAAGCATAAAAAATATACAAACAAATCTCCAATAACTGCGTGAGCTCAAGAGCCAACGAGATAATAATTTAAAATTAAATTATGGACACTTTCTTTATCAAAAAAAATTTAAATAAAGATCAGCATGGTCACCATAAGGACTAATGATATTGGCTAACAACAAGCCGGGTGCGCACCCTTTGATCTTTTATGTCATACCGTATTCCAACTACAAGTGAAGTGGTCTTAATTTTGGAGATTATTACCACGAGGAAAAACCAAAAATTGTAAAATATCCCTCAAGAATGCAACAATTCCTTGCTTTATTGTTATTTGAAACTGTTTATCCACCATAATAACGATATCTCATTCTGGGATCGATAGAGAAAACCATTCTGAATTGGCTTATGTGATTCTTTTTAAGAAAAAATAAAGAAAGCATTGTCGTTTGGCTTTATAATCCACTTTGTGGTTGATGAATAGTTTCTTTAAATAAACAAAAATCAATGGTTTATTATTAGATAAAGCCATATTTGATGGTAAAGGTTTCTTGTAAACCTACGATCCTTTCCATTCTTTTAGAATGAACAAAAAATAATCACACCATATTGACAAAGTGAAAGATATATCAATCTATTTTATCTCTCATCTTATAGAATCGATGGAGAAATCACCAATTGGTTTTATACATTTATCACAATCGAATCGACAAAAGAAAAAATTTGTCGTTTTGATCGTCGCATAGAGAAATCCATGATTTCTTGAAGAAAAAAAATAGAAACCATCTGGTAAATCACATGATCCTTGTCTAAGGGATAAGAATACAAAATTTAACTGGTCGTAGATTTTTTAACTATGCACATAACTAATTACCCTAAAGGTAATTAAATTACTTTTTGGTGACCAAAATTTCATTAAAGAATAAAAACTGTAAAACTATCTTTCCATAAAATTTTCTTTTTCGTTCTCTTTGGAAAATTACTGTATCCGGACCCAGTTGCACAAGTGCTTCTGCTTCCACCGTCAAAAATTGCACATCTGGTTATATATATAACTGCATAACATCAATGTTTAAACTAATCCAATTCTAACGCTTGTACTAAAGTTAACGTAGTTAGATTAAACAAGGCGTGATCGAGAAGAAGTTCATTGATCAACTGTTACTGTTTATAAAATAAATAAATAAAAATCAAATCGTGTAACATTAGGCAGTATGGCCATGAAGAGCTATTAAGAATAAATACATTCACCTAGTGGTGATGATTCACTAGAGGATAGATACAGCAATTAATATATTGTGAGTTGTAGACAAGGGATTAACCCATCAAAGTTAATACGGTATATGCTTTATAACAGTGAATGTGAGATAAAAGAAAAATGTTGATTGATTTTTTATTTTATTTTTGGGAAATTTATTAGATGGTCTAAAAAATTCGGACAGTGTTAACCATTAGTCCATCCGGAAAACCCACTTTAACCATAAGTCAAAAACTATTTGAAATTTTCCAATTGTAATTGTCCCCATCACGTGTACTGATCCCACGTCGTCCAACTCCTCCACCTCATACACTACTCGGATTCTTAACGGAAAAAATAATTTCATTTACTCCTACACTACTCGGATTCTAAAAGTTGTTAACCCTGTTAGAGAAACAATTTTTCTCTCTGTTTTTTCCATTAAAACGAAAATACATAAACGAAAATACAAAAAAATAGATCCGTATACCAAAAATTCAACGACAAAAACGAAATCCAATACAAAAAATTCATCAACAAAAACAGATCTAAAATACCAAAAATTCATCAACGAAAAAAGAAACCGAAATCAAAATCATCAACAAAAACATATCATGCTCCTTCACCAAAACTGAAGAAATCAATTAGTAGAAGAAGAAAATAGTATTCCTGCACCACCAACAAAAGAGAAGAAGAAAAGAAGTATTAGAAGAACAAAAGAAGAATAAGATCTCTATTAGCCGCCAAAAATAATACATATTGATCATTTAGTACATATTGGTATGTACTGAACGAAAATAGGTATTGAAGAAAAAAAAAGTATGATCTCACAGTACATATTGATCCAACAGTACATATTGATATGTACTGAAGGAAAATATGTATCGAAGGAAAAAAGTATATGATTCCACAGTACATATTGGTCCAACAGTACATATTGATATGTATTGAAAAAAAATATGTACCGAAGGAAATAGAGTAGATGATCCAACAATATATATTGATCCAACTGTATATATTGATATGTACTAAAGAAAATATGTACTGAAGGAAAAAGTATATGATCCCATAATACATATTTTCCTTCGTACATATTGATATGCGCCAAAGGAAAGTATGTACCAAAGAAAAAAAAGTATAATCCCACAGTACATATTGAAAATAACAACCTTTAATCAAAAAAAATAAAAATAGCACTACCCAGAAACAAAAAAGAGGAATAATCATCACTTTAATCGACTAAATCATATTGTTTGAATAGACAACCTTCATCTTCCAACATTGAATATCAAATCAAGATGAAGAAGATTAAAAATTTTAAACAAAACCCAAAAATTGATGAATTTGTATCTTCTTCTTCTTCTTCTCTGTATTCTGTATATTCTGTATATTCTCGAATCTTCTTCTTCTTCACAAAAATCATCTTCTTCTCCTTCTTACAGATCTGAAATTGAAAACTAGGTCTAAGAAAATCAAAAGTTGTTTTCATCCGAGTAATTATATATGAATATGAAGATTACGTCTCGTTGAATACAAATCTAGAATCAGTTTGAAGACCTAAAACACATATAGAGATCGATCAAAAATCTAAGAAGATAACTCATTGTTTCTCTCTCTGTTTATAACGAAGGTTGTAGACAAAAGGATAATTTTGGTATTTATATAAATGTATTATTAAGACCCATACGTGATTTGGACGAGCGGCTCACAAAATCAGTCCAAATACTTATTTTTGTTTTTGGACTAGGGGTTAAACCGGGTTAGATAGATGGATTAGGGGGTAACCGGGTCTGAATCTAGGATTAATTAGTAATTCCTAGTTCTTTTAATCTTAATACTAGAAAACCTCCGTTTTGGGGGATTTTTTTTTTCATAGGTCAACTTGTGTGAATAAAAAAACGACTAGTAGAAAAAAAATCGTCATTGTAGTGATATCGAGAGATGTATAAACCAAATCTCGGGTTTATTGAAACCAACCAAACAATACACACAAGTATATGTTAGTAATCGGAAAATAAAGCTCAGTGATTAACGTGTTATGAAATAAAGAAAGAGGAGAAGAAAATACAAAATAGAGGGAGAAAAATAGAGAAAATTCTCATTAGATAAATATATATAGTACAAGAGTTTATATCTCTATTTATAGGGATTAGAGACTTGGTGTCCAAGATATATAAACCTTAATATTAGACACAAGGATATTTTAGTAATTAGATTTTTATGTTTATAACAAATCTTACCTAATCTGATTTGATCTAACTTGTGTAAAAGAAAAAGTGGTACTCGGCCAATGGAGCAATTTTGCTCAGTGTGACAAAATTTTGTTGTCAGTGGAGATTTCAAATCGCTTCGAAAATTTGGATCATGCGGTAAATTTATATTCTATCCGTTTTGAAAAAATAAACGTGTTTTATGTATAAATTCCATATAAAATTTTTTTATCTTTTTAAAATTGAGAGAATATAACAAAAAAGATATCAGGCTATAAAATCGATTTTATACTACCTAATAATATATCATGAGTCTTTTAAAAGTTTCAACGAGGAAATTTTAATAATAGTTTTTGGTTCTACAGTAGATTTTGGATTATGATGCAGATTTTAAATTATATTACAATTTTGAAACATTTCGGATAATCAAATAGTTTTCGGATCACACTGACTTTTGTGACTAAATGTTTACCACGGGATGAGAAGGTCTAGTCTAGGTCTTCTACTGGTGCTCGTGGACCGTCATTGCTGTGGTGGTGGTCGTTCCTCAGAGATGGTGGTGGTGGCGACTAGAGTTCCTTAGGTTGGCAGGTTGTTTGTGGTTGGGTCGGGTCCTTGGTAGAGTGTCGGGTCGTGCCTAGATAGGAGCTTAGTTTCTTTATTCTTGTGGGCTTTGCTCATTATAAGATAAAATAATTTGGGCTTTTTCCGTGGGCTTGCTTATAGGTTTTATTTTGAATAATTTTTTTTTAAGTAAAGGTTGTTAGAGGATTATCTTCTAATCTTCTATTCCTCTTAAGTGAAACATGTTTTGAGGCATACATAAAACTTTTGAGGCATACAAAATTATTAGACTATCTATTATGTGTTTATAAGGGATGTCCTAGCCTTAATTGGTGTCCCTACCTGTGAGATTAAATTACTATGTTACCCTTATATGATTAAAATTACATAAAAACCCTTAACATTAAAATAAAAACCTAATAAATCTAATTCAAAATCATTTCAACCCTTTTTCTTCTCCTCCACAGCAGCAGCCGAACCATTCTCTTCTTCTTCCTCCTCGTTGAATTTTTTTCGTTGACGATTAATCGTTCAATCATAAAATTTTGATCGTCGATTAAAATCACAACTATAAAATACAACCACCAAGTAGAACGAAGCGTTGCGCTAGAGATTTACTTCCGGATCCGAAAATTAGAACTCTATTCAATCAAGCAATTACCCAATTGAGCAACATTGGAGAGGAAAATCAAAACCCCGATTGCTCGAAAATGTACATTATAAGGTATTTGCTACAAACTCATCTTGTTTTTCATTGTTTCTGTTTTCTTTGATTGATTTATTAGAATTAAATAGATAATTTTAGGGTTTTCAGATGTAGGTTCGGCTACAAATGTCACGAAAACCCTAGGTATTAGTAGTCAAACCTACCATAGTTCATAGTCTTATTAGTTTCAGAAAAACAGTTCGGTATCTATTTAAATCATAATTTGTAGCCGAACCTAGGGCTTAGTTCATAAAATATTGAGTTCGACTATTTCTATTTGGCAAGAGTTTCAGCCGAACTTTTGACTTTTTTCATAAATTTGTTACTTGTTAGTTCGGCCACTAATTGAGATGTCCAATTAGTGGCCGAATAATGCTATGTAGACTCAAAAGTTTAATCCTTGGAGAAAATTGAAGTTCGGCCACTAATTGAGATGCCCAATTAATGGCCAAACAATGCCCTGTAGACTCAAAAATTTGAGCCTTGGAGAACATTGAAGTTCGGCCACTAATTGAGATGTCCAATTAGTGGCCGAACAATGCTATATAGACTCAAAAATTTAAGTCTCAGAGAACATTGAAGTTCAGTCACTAATTGAGATGTCCAATTAGTGGTCGAACAATGCTCTGTAGATTCAAAAACGAAATTTGGTTGTTTAATCGTAATTAGGTGTCGGCGGCTAAGAGTTTGTTGAAGAAAATGAAAACCAAAGTTAGTTGCTAACAACCTATACCATTGGTGGAGCAGCGAAGTTTCTGCAACGAATTGGATTCTACCATTAAAACAGCTGAAGGGGTGAGCTCTAAGCAAAAGGTGACAAAGAAAACCCGACAAGAACCCGGAGGTCCAAGTGGAGCTGGTAAAAGAGGTCGTGGAGGTGGTCGTGAATGAATATGGTCGTTAACATACTTTGATTAAGTGGATGTTAGTATTTATATATAGGTCTTTAGTAGACTTTGCTTTGTATTTTCTAGATGACATTCGGATATAATGTTATCGCTTTTATGGTGGTTTGGATGTTAGATTATGATGGTATTTAATAGAATTCCACAAGTTTTTTAAGATTTGTTTTTTTTTGTTCTACAGAGTCAGGTTCGGCTACAAAATTTTAAACCAAATATTAGCCGAACCATACAACTCGTATTCTATTTCAATGTATGTCAGGTTTGGCTACAAAATATCAATCTATTAGTAGCCGAACTTGACTCTGTAGGACAAGAAAAATATGTTATAGAGGTTCGACTGATTAGATAAATAAGATTAGTAGCCGAACCTGATATTTTACTTTACATTTTTCAATGAACGACTATTTTTTTCAAAAAAAAATCAAAAATATAGCTGCTACTAACCTCTATTCTATATATACTCACTCCACATACACATTTTTCATTCATAATTCTTGGAAAATAGCTACTAACTTTACTATAGAGGAAGATATATCATTATGCACAAACTATGTAGCCTATTATCCAAAAAGGGGTGAAGAACGTTGCATCTATAATGAGTCAGAGTTATTGAGGTAATATTCATGAAACCTTCATCTCTGACACCGGAAACCTTCACAACCGAGATCGTGCCCCGTATTTTAGTCGGTTGTGCGAAATAAGAAGACAAATTGAAGATCTTATTGCTTTAGTTCGGATTATAAGCCGATACCGACTTAAGTACGAAACAAATGTTGATATTGAAGAGCGATCTCGAGCGGAATGGTGAAGATGGAAGGGATACAATTTCGAATACGACGCTCAATACCACATCCTTAAGGATTTCCTCGAATTACGTATGAGATTCTAATAACCCATGTAACGGACAGAACTTTAGGGCCAGGACCTTACAGTGGGATATTTTTCATTATGTAACAACCTTTGATGTTCATTCTATTTTGTAACGGGTCATTTTTATGGATGAAAGCCAATGGTACTACCAAAAACATCACTAGTTTCGGCTACTTTTATATGGTTCGGCTACAAATTAAGTTCGGCTAAAAACATTAACCAAATGGTATCCGAACCTGAAAACTTCGCTAAGTTGTTTCAGGGTATGTCGGGTTCGTCTAGTAACATAAAAAAATTAGTAGCCGAACCTGATAAATTCACTAAGTTGTTTCAGGATATGCCAGGTTCGGCTAGTAACATAAAGCAGTTAGTAGCCGAACCTGACATTTCTTTGAACAAATCAACAAAGTTGTATGGTTTGGCCAGTAATACTGCATTCTTTAGCAGCCGAACTTGACTCTGTAGACCTTGAAAAGGTTTTTTAAATTATGAATTTACCCACAAATAAATAACAAAAAGACATATATTTTATTGATAGTGGTTGTTTGAGTATACATTTAATGTCAATCATAATCTATTCTCATCCTCACCAACCGAACAAAAAAAATAATCCTTTACGACGTTCCCAAAGAAACTTTCATAGTATTATTATGATAAACTTACCATATCTTCATTTACCTCTTCCACATAAGCTTCATCTTCATCATCCGACGATAAAATTACTTGTTGGCTTGGGAACGAGATATGCAAAGCATTCCAAAGGTCCATTTCCGTCGCGTACTTTGTACACCAATTCATCGAGTAATTTTGTTCGAATCTAGGCCAAATGTTGAAGTACACAACGGAGGTAAAGGACAATCGGGACTAAGTTTGAGGCCGATAAAATGACAATTTTTAACAAATGCAATAACAAGTCTTCTATCTTTTATATCTTCACGGCGAGGTTTTGTTGGTGACGCGTAATAAAAACTCGAACCAACCCTACCAAAACAATGAAACATGCAATTGAAAGTCTCCGCTATTAAAAACCCACAAATTGGCATTTGCATCCAATGTTCTCTTGTGATGATGGAATCCCCATGTAAACGTAGTCCGGATATAATATACTCCTTTAGCACCCCATTGTCTCTTCTTGGACCTGATCTCATCATTGTATAACAGAAGTCTTTGTTTTGGCACAATGTTTGTAACAATTGATATCTTTTATACAAAACTTCATTTCCATTAAACTCCGGATTATTTGCTTCTTCAAAAGGTCCTAGTTGTTCCGCCGTGACATGATAACCACAATTCCCATCTCCTTCAACGTCTTCCATAGTTATAATGTGCTCACGAATCATTTCGGGTAGATCCTCCAGGTAGTTATCGTATATCATATTTGTAGGCCGTAAATACTTACCGAACTTATCATTTTTAGGTCCTTTCATCTGACCATCGCATGTGAGGTCCCTTTTCCCTTTATCTTACTTTGTTTTCCTATTTCTTGTGGAGTTTAATGTCTCTTTGACTATCATTTTGGTTACTTGTTGTATTTTGGATACTTGTTTCGCCTTTATCCTCACTCGGCCGACCACGTTTCCTAGAAACATTAACAACTCCCTTCTTTATCACCTTCAATATTTTCTTCTTTTCCTCTTCATCCCTTGCATCATGATACTCAACTCCCAATGGATCCCTTTGGGTAAACTTCATCTTGGCGCTTTTTTTCAGTTGCTTTCTTGTCAATTTGGTACTTTGCTTACCTTTCGGCTTTCCCTTTTCCGGTTCCAATAAACCCTCCTTGGTGAAAGGATAAATGACTTTTCTCAACTTGTGGTAAATGATTTATTTTTGAGCTCGGTATGCACCTCGGTAGATCTCAGTTAATTTTTTTCACCGTAACTTGTATCCCAAATCTCTTTGTCGGGATCTTCAGTGGGGAGAGATACAAAACTCAACTGTTTCCAAAAAGGATCATTATGGGTATACTACCATCCACATACCGAGTTATTCGGTGCCGACAAGACAGTCACATAGATTCATTTATTTTACAAACACACACTCCATACGGTTGATTAGCGTCCTAATCTTTATTAGATATGCTTCAAAAGTTTTATATATGCTTTAAAATAAGATTTTTTAAGTAACTAGTGTTGTTTGAAAAAAAAACTAGTGCATCAATTATCCTTGGGTAGATGTATTCTTGCCATATGGTAGTTTGCTGTATGAGTTGTTGTTAAGTTTAGATGTACGACAGAATTACCCACTTTCATTATGCTTCTTTTTAATTGGCTGTCAAGTGTTAACTATGTGGTTTCTATATTTGGTCATTACGGTGTTCATTCTAATTATTTCTTTCGGGAAAAGGATGATTTGTTCTCTATGGCGGGTTGGCCCATAGAATTAGTGCCTTCTGGTCTGCGATATTCTAGTTTGCAGCAGTAGTGGCGTTTTTCGTTTTTACTTAGGCCGATGATAGCGTGCACCAACAAGTGATTTGTTGATTGTATTATACAGCAGACATGTTAACCAACAACTTACATGGATGTGCACCAGAATTTGCACGTTAAAAAAAGTAGTTGACGTTGTAATGAGAGGCATCATTTTGGATTTCAGGTTTATATTTTTCGTCAGATCGAACTATCAAAGGCTTTTATATATTCTTTTTGTGGCTGTCTATAGGCCTTAGCATCCGTAACAATTGCATTGTACAGACTTTGCACATATTTGGTAGCATATTTTGGGCTAATCACAACAGTTAGGAAGATATTACAACTGCATTAGATTCAAAAGGAAATCAAATTCAAAACTTATAATTAAAAAGAAAAACAAATAATAAGTGCATAAATTCCATCTAGTACTAGCTAAAACAGAAAAAGAACAATTAAAGTTTCTAACTGTAAACAAGGGTTTCAAAACAATGCAGCCCATCAAACAATGGAGTAAACGATGGCGACGAGGTCCTTGGTTGATCATTCGAAACTGTTGATGAATTGCAAACTTTACCATCTTTCATTACAGAATTTGCAGTCATAAACCTTTGCCGATATTCTCCCACGCTTTTTAACAGATTATTTATTTGAATACTGCTGCTAGTCTCCATCTTCTTTAAATCGGGCAACGGAAAACTCAACGTATCACCAAAGTAATCAGCACAAATTTCCTGTCGACCAACTTTGGAAGAACTGAATATCGACCACATATCTCTTGGATGATGAATTATTATTAGGAACAAGAGAGCAAAGGACAAAGAATAAGAATTGCGTGAATCGATCGATTTAGATGAGTGAATGAATGATCAATATTGTATTGCGCGTTGAGGTTTATATAGCGTGTGAAAAGTAAAGAAAAGAACCGACTTCTTATAGGACTAAACTTGACTTGAGTTTTGCTAAATTCGTTTCCTTTCCTTTACCCAAAAAGAACTTTTAGGAAAGAAAAATAATAAGAATCAGATATAAGAATAAAAGGAAGGAAAAGACGAGACTACCGTATGTTAGCTGCCTAAGTGCTTCTGGGACTCTGGTCCGGATGCTATGATTTCCAACCCAATGGTGAAATTAGAGCCTGGCTTGCCCAGACTCAATTCCCTCGATAGCCCCCAAAGGCTTTTTTTAGAGCCTATTTTATATTTTATAAAAATTAAAATCTAATATTTGGAATTAAATCTAGGTAGAAAGTTAGTTAAGCCCGTCCCTCGATAGACTCCTAGTTCCGTCGCTGTCCCAACTAGGGTTGGTTCAGTTCAGTTTTCTCTCAAACCAAAACCAAAACCATGGTAGTCGGTTTTTGGTTTCCAGAACCAAAACCAAGCTTTCGGTTTTATCCAGTCGGTTCTGGATAACCGATTACTCCTGACAGTTTATATTTTTTAAAAGAATTTCTGTAAACAACAATTCATAATATACCAATACACAACAGACCAACAGTTCATAAACATATATAAAAAATTCATACACATACATTAAGATTGAAAGTTGAATTTGATTTGATGTACTACAAGTTCATAAACATTACAAATTTAAAATGATAAGAATATAAACATTCCAAACTCAAAAAACAAGAACTAGTCTGTATAGAGTAGACGTGTCACAGTGAAAAGGAAGAAGTAAAAATGAGTTAGGTTTATGTTGATGTTTATATGCAGTTGATTGGATGATGTACGTAGATTAAACCTATCTAGGATACCAGATATATATCAACGACCTAAAATAATCGATTTTACCATTGGTATTTAGGTTCGGTCTTGGTCAAACCAAAACTAAAACTATTAACTTTAGTTTTTAACAATTTAAACAAAAACCAAACCATTAGTAAATGGCTCGGTTCGGTTCTTTTCTAATCGGTTTGGTTCCAGTCGGTTCATCGGTTTTCCACAACCATGTACATCCCTAGTCCCAACCCATATGAAGTTACTGCAGTTTTTGTATTTAGACGATGATCTCTGCCCATAACCATGATGCCTACAAGCAGGTTTCCACGAGCCGCGCCGCCCCATCACAGTTGATGATATTACCAATGATCTAATTCTTCTTCTTTTTTTTCTAAACCTTTAGTCCCAAACAAGTTACGATAGACTAAAAAGAAAACTTAAGGACTTTTCAAACAGTCATTCATCTTGGTACTACTCTTGCTATTTTCTACAAAAATGGTAACTTTTCAACCAAACAAAGGTAAATGAGGACTTCTTACGTGGTCACCCATCTTGATATTACTTTCACCTTAATCTTTTGCTAGTTAATTAGGCCTATTATGACCCTATTTTCATAGAGGAATATCTGTGTATTTTTTTTATTGGCTTGCCGGACCAATCACGAACCCTTCTCTTTTATCCTAGTTTGGGATAGGCTATACAGAAAAACTATCCAGGCGAGTTAACTAGAGCAATTTATTTAGTTGGTAATAATTTACCATTATTTATTAATTATTCAATCGTGGAAGCACAATGATTGAAATGATTGAAGAATTTCCAAGTCAAATTCTCTGAATTTCAACGCCTCTTTTCCTTCTTCAAACAACATCTGACCATTTTTCTTATCAGCTGAGCATTGATCTGTTTGTAGCGTACAATACCCAACCGTTTCATCAAATTCCAAAGTTGGAAACATCTTTTCAAATTTTAATTCATTTATTTTTGTGAAAATAAATCTGTCTCTTAATTTGGATCTCTAGCTAATTATAAATATATATACATATGAGGGATTGGTGTTTTGGTCGATGTTGTTTGATTATATGTCTTTCGATTTCCGGCATACTCATCCTTGTGGGAGCAATTGTATGTCTAGCCATATTTTTAGATGATGTCCCATTTAGAAACATGAAGTTTCATGCCATTGATGCTTCATTAACAGAATTCTACTTAACCAATGATGATATACTTCATTACAATCTCGCAGTCAACATCTCTGTCAGGAACAGTAACAAGTTGGAGCGTGTTTCTTATTATGATATTCGCTCTAACCCTTCCTGCTACGGTAAGGATTTGCCTTGGGTTCCATTGCCGTCTTTCCGGCAAAGCACTAAGAATACAACATTACTTCATCTTGTATTTCAGGGACAAACCGCGCTCAAGCTGAGGGGATCACATCTTAAGGATTTCAATTTTGATCAGAGGGATGGAAGTTATAGCATTTCGGTGTATCTCCGCGTTACTGCCCAATTGACGTTTGGTGGTGGTGGAAAGGGTATCCAACCCCGTTACATAGTTGAGTGTGGATTATCCGGACTTGATTTGTTGGGTTCTTCTTCATCTTCTTCGAATAATCAAACAGGAATCGGTGGCTTATCTGAAACTAAGAGGTGCAAATTTTATCCCAGAGGCGATGATGACACTTACTATTGATCATCCGATTTGAATACAAATGATAGATGGTTCTTCATCAAATCGCAACAAGTTTGTTCTTCTTAGATCTGATTCTGCTGATTCTACAACATTGGTAATCTCTTTTTGTTATTCAATTTCAATTTCCATTTTTCTAATCCTTCAAATCTGTCTTCAAATCTGATTCTGCTGAATGTGTCCCTTATGAGTTCTTAATTATATTATGTTTTTAGTTGATACATGTCTGTGAGCGGATGTTATGGAGGTGATGGTTATTGAGTAGGTGATTTAGTACATTCAAGATGGAGCATATTCACTTTAGCATAGTTGCATACTAGTATTTTTACTGGGATGAAAATGCATATATAAGCTATATAATTAGGATGAAAAAATATCCATATGTTCCTGTACAATTGAATTTTTTTAAGTTCATACGGTGCTAGTGCCTTACTCATTTGATTTTCTTGCATTAGATATTATTCTTGTAACGAGTCCCCATTAATTCTGTGCAAGACAAGGAAGGTCACTACCATGTCAAATATCTGAATTACCACCCTTCTTTACCTGCTTGAAGTGGTATATTTTATTGTACATCATTCGTTTTGACTTGGACATCACACATTGACCTAGTCACTACGCCTTACAAAAATCCGAAGGGTTTACTAATTTTGATTATTGTTTCCATTTTGACATTCGTCTGCATAATTATAGGGTTTTGCACACATATTAAGAACCGTAAAAGTGTATACATTTATTTTATCTATACCTTGATAAAGGTCTTCAATAATTAATTATTATTTGTGTATTTAAAAAACAACTTATATTTTTAAGATAAAGTGTAAAGTGGTTCTAAAAATTACATGGAAAGTATCAATTTAAGTAAGTATTATAAGACTACAAAAAAAATACTATTTAAACAACTAAATTGAGACGGAGGGAACATAAGATAAAAATCACAGCTTAACTTTACGGCAAGAAGTTTGGTTCGGTAATACACCACAATGGGAATGTATATATAACATTGTGTAGTTAAACCGGCCTTATACTCAAACTCGATAATCATCCTCTTGTCTCACACGGGGAATGTAGTTGTAGAAAATTTAACCACCCATTTCTTACCATCCATTCATAAATAAGTAAGCAAACAAGTAAACTAAGAACATAATAACATTAACACAAAAAAAATACGTGGTTTGGTATGATTACCTATATCCACGGGGTAAGATATTAGATTTTATTCGAGAAAGAAACTCTCTTACAGTTGTATGAACTCAATCTAACTCAAGAATACTTAAGACAATACTCTCAACCTTGCTATGCCTCTCTCCCTAATGACATAACCTTCCTTCTCTTTAGATAAGTCCAATATTTATAGGCAAAAAGCTCATACATCCAAGCTACAATATTGAACATACACACCCAAATTGTTGTCTTTTGATTCGGTGAGTATGGTCTGAATCACCTAATGCCATGCTCCGACTTGCTTCGCGGTTGCTCCCAATTAACCTCTTGTTTCATCACTTTGATGTAGCTGCCTTCCGAAGTGCGTAATAGATCCTTCTCTTGGCCATGGTCCAAAGCAAAAGTTTTCTCCCGAGTTGTGTCAGGTGTATTGAATGCTTCTGATCACATCCCACATACTCTACAATAATATTTAATGTTTTGTCTCCCCTTTTAAACTTAACTATTGATTTTTTTTATTGTTCACGTATCGTCATCCTAAATTGATGTGGTAGATACCTCGTCTTCTGTGTTGGACCAACTTCTTTTCATCGGTGCTTCGCTCTCATTATAATATCGTACTTTTTCTTTAGATGTTGACATGTATCCTATATTTTACCACTACAGGAAAGAAGAATGGACAACGCGTTGTCAAAGGTAAGAGTGGATTGATTATTTTATTATATTACCGAGTCTAATTTCTGAATTTCCACTTATTTTCGTGCTTCAAGTTGGGTATTTTAATATTCATCATTCGTTTTGACATTTTTATATTTTTCGCTTAACTTCTGAAAGTTTTGTGTCTGACCATTTTTTTTCTTCTGTATCCTATTGTCACGGGCTAAGATCTTAGACTAGACCGTGCGGCACTTGAACTCTTCAAGTAAGCCTAAAAGAACTTGGAAAAGTAAGAGACTTAGAGATTTTAAGTGGTATTGTATTGATTATTGAAGAGAGAGAGTAT
>JAJJMC010003606.1:189483-260498 GCA_023531435.1 Papaver californicum | reverse complement strand
TTTTCCGTTTTTGCCCGGACACTGTTTAGCATTCGGAGTGAGCTCACTACGGAGTCTCGTTCTTCCTCCGATCCACTATCCACCAACAATCTCTTAAGCAATTGTAACATTCTCTCTCTTAATCAAATACTCTCTTCCACTTAAAATCTCTAAGTCTCTTCTCTCTTTTGTGATCTTTTAGGCTTACTTGAAGAGTTCAAGTGCCGCACGGTCTAGTCTAAAATCTTAGCCCGTGACACTATGCTATATAAGATCCAATCATTATCTAATTTCTCAGAAACTATTTCATCGTTCTAAAGTTAGCAACATTTATTTGGATTTCATTTTTTATTTTTTCTATCTCTAGCTATTTTTTATTTATACATATGAGGAGGAGATGTTCGGGTACATGTATTTTGTGTTCTTGCTTGCTCACCACAATGATCGTCATTGGAGGAATTGTATGTCTAATCCTATTTGTAGCTGTAATCCCATACAAAAACATGAAGTTTCATGTCATTGATGCTTCATTAACGGAGTTCTACTTAACCAATGATGATATTCTTCATTACAATCTGTCAGTAAGCATCTCTGTCAGGAACAGTAATAAGATTGAGCGTATTTCTTATCATGATATTCGTTCTAATCCCTCCTGTTACGATAAGGATTTGGCTTCCATTTCTTTGCCGTCTTTCCAGCAAGACACCAAGAATACAACATTACTTCATCCTGTATTTCAGGGACAGACCTCGCTCAAGCTACGGGGTTCTCGTCTTAAAGATTTCAATAACGATCACAGAGATGGAAGTTATAACATATATGTATATATCTACCTTGAAACCCAATTGAAGCACACTAGTGGTGGAAAGAGCGACAAAAACGATTTCATTGTTAAATGTCAATTACTCGGGCTTCATTTGCTGGGTTCTTCTTCGTCTTCAAATAATCAAACAGGAATCGGTGGCTTATTTAAAACTAAGAGGTGCAGAGTATATTACGACGATGGAACTTAGTAATTATCATTAGATTGGGTTTGGAGATCTCTACCTTTTAGTTTCTTCTTCCTGGATGTATCCAAAACAATTAAATAAATGAAGGTCGAAAATGGCTTTGTATATATTTCAAACCAGTCATGGGCCAATGTTAACTAAAGTCAACTTAAGACAAGGGGCTAACGTGAATTTTTTTAATTTTATGCATCTAAAGTCAACTTCAAATGTATGTTGGATATATACATTTAAATGATTGGAATCATTAACTGACATAAAACCGTTCCCAGAAGGTCATTATCAAGTCAACTTCTCTGATATCTCCAAGCTCTGTATTTTCATTTACATCATTCGTTTTGCCTTTCCTTTTTTACTTCTTTAAGTTGCCAAAGTTCTGTGTTTGACCAATTTATTTTTGTATATACAAGATCCGATCATTGCCTAATTTAACAGAAACTTATCTGAGTTTTCTGTCTATAACACCCAACGATTTCATCATTCCGAGTATAGCAACATCACTTTGGATCTCTAGCTACAATGGGGGATTGGTGTTATAATCGATGCTTTTTGGTTATATGCCTTTCATTTTCTTGCTGTCTCATCCTCATGGGAGGAATTGTATGTCTAGCCATATTCTTAGAATTCCTCCCATATGAAAACATGAAGTTTCATATCACTGATGCTTCATTAACAGAGTTCTACGTATCCAATGATGATATACTTCATTACAATCTCGCAGTTAACATCTCTGTCAGGAACAGTAACAGGATAGACCGTATTTCTTATTATGGTATTCGTTCTAACCCTTTCTGTTACGGTAAGAATTTGGCTTCCGTTTCTTTACCCTCCTTCCGGCAAGGCACTAAGATTACAACATTACTTCGTCCTGTATATCAGGGACAAATGGCGGCCGTCAAACTACGGGGTTCTCGTCTTAGGGATTTCAATTATGATCAAAGGGGTGGAAGTTATGGCATTTCTGTATATCTCTACCTTATAACCCAATTGAAGTATGCCGGTGGTGGAAAGAGTGGAAGAAGAGATATAGTAGTTAAATGTGGATTATTCAGACTTCATTTGTTGGGTTTTTCTTCTTCGAATAATCAAACAGGAATTGAAGCAGAAATGTTAGTTTTCCCGAAGATTTTTTTCCAAATTTTCTTCCGACTGAGATAAAAAAGATGGTGCACCTTCATCTTTTACCATCCCAATAATAAAGAGTTTGGATAAGGATCCAACCTATTCGGAAAAGCATTCGGGAGGAGATTTCGGGGAAACTAGCATTTCCCCGATTGGAGGCTTATTTCACACTAAGAGGTGCAGTGTATATGGAGCCGACAACTAAACCGTTTCAAATCGTGAATTGCAACAAGATTCGTTTTCTGCTTTGAAATATTGAATCAAAAATTCATAATGTATATATATTGCAATATTCGGTTAACAAATGTGATATATTTGAATGAATGTGATGTATTTGAAAATGGAATAAGCAAAGATACTCCTCTCTTCTCCTCTCTTTGTCTTAAAAAGTATATAAACTTAAACTAGATCATTCTTTAACTGAAGAAATATAAAATAAAATAAAAGAAGAAAACAATAGGACTAACCTATGTTGGCTGCACCTACAGGGGATGCTATACAGGTGCAGCCATCCTCTGGCATGGCTGCTATTATCTCCGTCAAAATATATGTTTGAATTTCCAACCCATGTGAAGCTGCTGCGATCATTGTACTTGGATGATGTCTACCCACAAACCCTGCTCCAGCCACGGTGCCTAGCTAGCTGACAGGTTTCCGCAACGCGCGAGCCGCGCGCATCACAGTTGATGATATAATTAGGTAATAATTTGACCATAATTTATTATTCAGTCGTGGAAGCACAATGAATATTGAAATGATTTTTGAATTTCCAGGTTAAATTCACTGAATTTCAACGCTTCATTCGATTTGATTTTCCATTTTCCTTTCCTTCTTCCTTTACTTAAACTCTTTTTTTTTGTGTCTTAGACCATTTTTCTTATCAGCTTAGCAACAACATCTCTTTGAAACTTTCTTTTTTTATGCTTGAAAATATATAAATCTCTTTTAATTTGGACCCTAGCTCTTTATATATATACACATATGGGGGATCGGTGTAATGATCATCGATGTTGTTTGATTATATGTGTTTCGATTCCCGTCTTTCTCATCATCATGGGAGGTGTTGTATGTTTAGCCGTATTTCCTAGATACGGTGAGTTCGGAATACAATATTGCAAAAGCATTTTAACTCAGGCTATAATTACCAACTGCATTTAGATCCTCAAAAGGAGTTAATCATCCAACATCAATATAGTTTTTGGTATTGAAAAAGAAAAATTGTCCCAAAACATACATACAAAAGGCTCTGGCCACTCTCTCAGCAAGTACGCCATCATCGTTAGCCGCAACCAACGTTCCTGGATAGAAATATATGCTTAAAATTGCAACTGTAATTGCATCCGAAACCCACTGCACGAGAATATGTTCTCTTTTACAAACTTCACTATCTTTGATTTCTGGAAAAATATGGGCCCGGACATATTCAAATTGGTACTTCACCGGGTCATACATCACTACCAACACCAATACTTAATTCTGTCGACATGATCCAATCAAGCGGTGTGAACGCATCTTACCAAAGGAGAAGTGAAAAGTGTTGGTAGTATCCCAAAAACGCTCAACAAGGTAGTCAGTCAATGAATGTGACGAATCTACTGCATCCAGGGTCAATAAACGGTCTTATCCTGCCTTTTCAATTATGTATTTAACTAGGGCTGTGTTTTATAATACCTGTATAGGTCTAACTGACCGATTTAAGGGAACCACGATGTAAGTACTTGAATTTAGAATCAGTTGAATATGTAATATTAGTAGAAGCGTGACTCTGAGCATATTCCACGATACTATAGTTCGCTAACCCGGAAACATAGACCAAATTTTCCGTAGTAGGGTCTACTTCTGGCTCCTCAACGGTTTTACCTTTGTTGTTCCCCTTTTTTCGACCAACAAATTCCGTTGTTACATTGCTCAACATCTGTGCAAACGATACACACAAGTTTTAAAATTAAGAGTAATCATCACAACGCACAAATATAAAACTCTACATTAATCCATAAATCCACACAAATGTATATTTCATCATTAGAGAAGTACGCCTCTAATTAGATAATCAAATGTACAAACATTCATAAATCATCCAAATACAAAATTCATGATTCACAAAATAGTCCACTAATCAAATTACCAACTCACCAACAATTCATCATAATCCTCTATTTTATAATTCCATAAACATTCACTATAAAGGAACATAAACAATTATAATCCCAAAATTTCATAAACAATCATATCAAATCAATTAATCAAGAACTTAAAATTAACCACAACCCAACACAAATTAACGAACAACTTAATCAATTATACTTTCAAATCAATTAATCCCCATCAATTTTTTAAACCCAATTTTTCCAAAACCCTAGAATTATACCCAATTACAAAATTACAATTTGTAAAACCTAAATATGTCTATTTCATAATCATATGTTTAATCTTTAAACATATATATGCAAATTTAATTAACAAAAAATTACAATAAATCATAATCTAGACCTATAAAATCTATTAAAATTCATATAAAAGTTTGAGTTTCATACCTTGTCTTGAGATAAACCTAACTTAGATAACTTGGTTTCAAATCTGTTAAGGTTTTGCTAGCTTTTTCAATTTTGAAAAGAGGTTGAGAAGAGGAGGGAGTGGAGGTTGAAGGAGTGAGCGCTTTCTCCTGTATGCATCTGAATGAAGAGGGAGGAGCGGAGAAGGAAAGGAGAGTTGGAGAAATAAAAGACTCATGGACGGGCGCTCGTCTAGCGTAACGCCTGATGGGGGCGGGCGCTCGTCTAGCTTAACGTCTAATGGGACGGGCGCTCGTCTACCGCATCGCCTGATGGAGCATTATCACATGAACCATTTGCACGTGTAGGAGGTTAACGGGCGTATGGCTAGTTTCACGCCCCATCAGGCGTTCTCCTGTACACACGCCTGTAAATGGGGCGTGATACTAATCATGCTCTATCATCAGATGTTATTTTGGGTAGCGTCTCACACCGAGCGTTCATCATGCTTCCGCCCCAACCAAGCGTTAGCTTACTTTTACGCCCGTATGACACAATTTCAACAGACGGATAGTTGTGCCCAACGACAGGTATTAGCTTACTTTTATGTCCGATCAAATTTTACTCGCTGCTCAATGCATTTTAGGCGGAATAAACCTAAATTTTTTGGTCTTTACTTTTTGGGTTTGATCGCACCACCGTGGGTGCTCTAAGGTGTAACTTTTATGATTCAATGACTTGTGCTCCTGAGCAAACCAGTTGCCAAACAGGCTCTAAAGTGGGCATTTAAGGTACCATTTTCTAGTTTCTAGTACTACTACTCCCACAGTAATTACTACCACCACTACTTCCAACACTTGGGTTTGTCTTTTTGGAACCTAGGTTTAGTGTGAAGCATAATCACCAGCAAAACACCAATTCATGTTTCATACACATTCCAAAAATTCAATTTGTTGATTTTTTTTGATCCAAAATAGCTGGGTTGGTTACTCAAAATAGTTGAGTAGAAATCCTTCCCCTCTCATTCATGCTAGCTGAAACTGCAGAAAAAAACATAACCATCAAATCCATCAGCTCAAATCACCCATGCAAGTCTCTAGGAACTATGGGTAATAAAACAAATTGCAGGTATTTATATTTTGTTCTTCAAATCAGTTCAGCTAGGGTTTTTTTTCCTCCCCCTATTTTGCAATTTTTCCTTCTTTCTTTAATTTTCTGCCAAATGAATAAAACAGACTGATGTGTTTTTGACTTGCATTTGACTCAAATGAATAGAAAGGAGGAAAATTTGCATTGTATCGAAGAATTTACAATTTTCATTTCACTTTTTTTGTATGAATTTGAAACCCCACTGGTTTGAATATGCAGGTGACAGTTAATTAGTGATAGAGATGGAGATAGAGAGAGTTGTGGTATCAACTTGCAACACCAAGGTCAGGTAGTAGCCAAGTCAAAGTCTTTTTCTTTTTCAATTATTATCGTGTCTTATTTTCTTGTGTGAGTGGATGAAATCATTTCGGAAAACTATTCAAGTTTTCCAATAATTTTGATACCCACAGTCCAAACACACAGATTTTATTTTTTTGTGTGTTGTAATGCCGATAATTGAAGGAATTCTTGTTAACGGTGTGACCGAAATTTTGAAGAAGTTGATTCCGTTTATTACTCAAAATATTTGTGTTGCAAAGGGTTTCAAAACTGAGCTGAAAAATCTTCAAGAAACTTTGGAGATAGTACTAAGTGTGATTGAGGATGCTGAGGCGAAACAAATTGATGAAATTTGGTTGCAAAGGCTTAAAGATGTTGCTTATGAAGCTGAGGATGTACTAGATGATTTTGCATATGAAGTCATGCGAAGGCAGCATGAAGCAACATGCAAAAAAGACAAGGTACGGGACTTTGTCTCAAAATCCTCCAATCCAATTTTATTTGGCTGGAGAATGGGTTTTAAAATCAGAAAGATCAATCGAAACTTAGGTAAAATTGTTAGTGATGCTGATATTAAGTCCAAATTGCTACCAAACAATACTAGTAGTACTAGGGCTCATAAACAGTATAGTGTTCAACTAGAACGAGAAACCACTTCTTATGTCAATGATTCAGAAATTGTTGGAAGGAAAAATGAAAAGTCAGAGATAATTGATTTGTTGATCAATTCGTCATCCATGTTAGATGAAAACCTTTCCACTATATCCATAGTGGGAATGGGGGGACTTGGGAAGACGGCATTGGCTCAACAAGTTTACAATGACCACTTGGTCAAGAGACACTTTGAACCTAGAATATGGGTATGTGTCTCCAAGGATGATTCTTATTTTAGTGTTCATAAAATTTTAAGTGATATCCTTGAGTTCATCACCAAAACCAAGTGTCGTGATGTACCAAATGTTGAAGTGTTGGTTCGTCAAGTTCGCGAAAATTTAAATGACAAGAAGTATTTATTAGTTCTTGATGATTTGTGGAATGTGAATGTCCATGAATGGGTGAGACTTATAGATTTTTTGGTAGTTGCTGTTCAAGGAAGCAAAATATTAGTCACAACACGACTAAATCAAACTGCATCAACTGTTCGGGGAGCAATTCCTCCTTACGTCTTACAGCAATTATCAACAGCTGATTGTTGGTCTATCATCAGGCAAAGAGCATTTGCTTGTGGTGGTGCACTTGAGTCTGACCCAAATATGATAAAAATAGGAGAAAAGATAGCACAAAAATGTTCTGGTTTGCCACTTGTGGCGAAAACTTTAGGGAGTCTTATGTGGTTAAAAAATAAGGAAAAAGAGTGGGTGTCCATCATGCAAAATGAGATTTTCGTCAATTTATCAGAAGACGAAAAAATGTTATTCCTGTGTTAAAGCTGAGTTACAATAATTTGTCTTCAAAATTAAAACAATGTTTCTCTTTTTGCTCTATATTTCCAAAGGATTATTTATTTGAAAGAGAAACTTTGGTTCAATTGTGGATGGCAGAAGGATTCCTTCAACCATCTGATGACAGAGAAAATAAAAAATCAATGGAAGCTGTTGGGGATGAATACTTCTATAACTTGTTGTCGAGCTCATTTTTTCAAGATGTGAAGAAGGATGAGTGTGGAAATGTTGTTTCATGTAAGATGCACGATCTTATACATGATCTTGCGCTAAGTGTATCGAACGGTGAATGCTTGCTCTTGAAAGCTAGTAGAATGAGAGATGTTCCTAGAGTTCGTCATTTAGGTTTGGTTTTCGATGATGCTAGATTAACAACATTTCAAAATTTCTTGTGCAAGTCTAACAGGTTGCGTACTCTTCTTACATTTCTAAGAGGCTGTAGTGAAGATATTGAGGGTGTCTTCAGCGAATGTAAACACTTGCGTGTACTAGATGTCAGTGGTTCATGCATGAGCGACAGTTTACCAGTTTCTGTGGGGAGATTGAGAAATTTAAGGTATCTTAATCTTTCATTCCCTAAAAATTATCAAAGGCATGAAACATTGAATGAAAGGTCTGTAAGTGTTCTTTATAGTTTGCAGACACTTGTATTAAGTGACTGGGGATCTCTCCGGGAGCTTCCAAGCAACATTGGATTCTTGAAACACTTGAGACACCTTTATCTAGAGTGTTCAAAAATTAAAGTACTGCCGGATTCTTTCACTAGCTTACTTAAGTTGCAGACGTTGAATCTTTTTGGGTGTACTTATTTTCGAAGGTTGCCAGTAAACATTGGTGTCATGAAAGATCTAAGGCATCTTAATCTATACAGCACTGGCATCAGGGAATTACCTAGGTCAATTACTTCTTGCTCCAATTTGGAAAAGTTACAGCTCGGTGAAAGCTACCTTGAGAGCTACCTGATGATTTAGGTGATTTACAAAATCTAGTATTACTTGATGTTTCTTCTACACCAATCAAAGAAGTACCTGAATCTATAATTCTTCTAAGGAGTTTGATGTCGTTAAACTTCAACAACTGTAGAAATCTTCAAAAATTACCCACAGATATCGGTGCTGCTATGAGACATGTAAGGATTCTGGACATTGGTACCACACAAATAAGACCACTACCGGATTTGTATGAACTATCCAGTTTAGAGTACGTGGACTTAGGGAAAGCTATGCTTCCAAGAGACATAAGAAATTGGAACAAGTTGGAACATCTCAAATTTGTTGGTCATAGGAAAATGTCATCAAAAGGTCTAGGACAGTTGACCAAGTTAAAAACCTTGCATGAATACATTGTAGGAGAGGGAACCGCAGTTGGAGAACTAAGAGACCTAAACCTCCTCAAAGAGACCTTAGAGATTTATAACCTGGAGAATGTGAGAGGTGGAACAGAAGAAGCCCTTGGAGCAAATTTATATAAAAAGCAAAATATCTCAAATTTGGAACTATATTGGAGTCGTGGATATTTTGTTGAAAATGATCTTGACAATGCTGATGTACTTGTGTTGGAAGGGCTGCAACCCCACCCTAATTTGAAAAGTTTGACGATTGGTGGTTTTAGAGGTGTAGAACTTCCATCGTGGATGAAGATGAATACGATTTTGCTGTCTTTACCAAACTTGACGGAGATTGAATTGCGAAACTGCAGCAGATGTGAAAAAATATCAGGGTTGGGGCAGCTTCCAAAATTGTGGAAGTTGCTTTTGTGTAATATGCCTGATTTTAAAGAATGGGTGGAGTCATCACTATCATCGTCTTTCCCCTGCCTGAAGAAGTTGTCGATAGAAATTTGTCCGAAATTGGTGATGGTGCCGGATGTTGCACTGAAACATGACTTGGCTCACCTTCAAATAAATGGAATTTCAGATCTCGAGTCTTTGCCACGACAGAACCTGCACCCTGAACTCAAGTATCTAAAGTTATGGGGGTGTCCTAAATTTCAAGGTTTTCATTCAAATGAAGAGGAGAGCAACCTCGATAGTATCTCGGTTGCAACCAGCAGCTCATTAGAAGAATCAATCTTTCTTGAAGAATTACAAATTCAATGCCCACAAGAATGGAGTTCCTTGTCAGTTGATATGCAGTGCATTAAGGACCTTCAGGATTTCAAGATTGGTTGGTTTTCTGAGGAACCAGGTTCGTTTCCATTTTCGACTGAACAATTCTCCTCCTTTGCATCTCTTCAGAGGTTAGAGATAGACGGGTGCTCCAAACTCAAGATTCTACCTGAGCAGCTTCAACACCTCACCAATCTCAAAGAGTTCACCATATCTAACATGGGTCTTGACATGGTGGTTTTGCCCGAGTGGATTGGGACCCTTTCAAAGCTTACAAGACTGGAGATCAGGAATTGTGAGAATCTGGTGCATATGCCTTCTAAGGAGACGATGCTAAGACTCAAATTCCTGAAGTTCTTCTTTATCGAAGCTTGTCCAATGTTAGAACAGAAATGCAACTCCCAGACTGGGGAAAACTGGGTGAAGATTTCTCATATTGAATATATCAGGTTTGTCATTTTCTTTGTGAACTGCACATAATTTTTTACTATGTGATTTAACCACTTTCTCTTGTTCTGTTAATACCAAGGACGTACTTCAGTTTGTTAAGGTTCTGAATCATGTCTCAGATACGATCTCAACATTTAGTGTAGAACCTTGTTAGGGGGCATGCTTAATGAATTTCCTTGCATGAACAACCATTCCCTTGACAAAAGTTATTGTCATGAAAACAAGAGATGGAAAAGTTGTTAGATTAGTCTACAGTTTAGTCTCAAATTTCCAACTATAAATTGAAGGTTTATTATAGGTAGAGGGCATTCCGTTTGGGAGGAGTTCAGAAAGTCTAAACCAGTACCTTTGATCCATGTAAAGACTGAGTTGCTTTTTCTGAAGATAGTTCAGTGCCTGTTATAATTTATATTGCAATATGTGTCAGACTGTTCTATATCGATCCAATTACTCGAGTCTGATAATTGATTTTAGTCTCCACATTCTAACATTTATCATTCGGTTTTCATCAATTTGCTAATTCCTGTCGACTGTTTGTTAATGGTATTTACGCCACATAAATGTACTAAGGTCTTTGTTTTGGGCATTTTGGTTGTTATTCTGCAGATTCTTGTGAGGGGGCAGTAAACCAAGAATTTTTTTTCTGTAATTCACAGCTGGATGTGCTGATTTCTACTCTGCTCTATATGAGATTTTAAAGCAATACAACCATGGATATGTACTACCTCTTTTGACCGTACAGACCAAGTAATAGCAGGTAAACGCGGAGTTAAACTAGTTACCCGGTCACCAAATTTCTCATTCAATTGCGTTAAGTAGTTCATTCTCAATTTTCTGATATCTATAAATAGTCATGCAGAATTTGATGTTCCTCATCAATCCAATTTGTACTTTTTATACTTCTAAGATCGAGTTATGTAATTGCAGATCAGCAAGTCGTCATGCCTTTTAACACCTTAGACAACCCAATCTGAAAGGGCTCTGATAATCAATCCTTACAATAGTGGGTAACTTTGACATAACTCAGGGTAGCCCTCCAAGTGCTTTATAGCCGTCTCTGTCCTGATTGGCGATATTGCTAAGCTAGGTCACCTTCGTCATACTTGAAGCCGCCTGGAGTGTAGCTGATGAGGATGCATTGAATGCGGACAAGGGGAGCCTTCAACTCTTTTAATGTCCCATTATGCATCCCTCTCCTAGTTCTGTTTCTCCCTAGTGTTATCTTCATGTTCTTTTCTGTACATGGTTCAGTTTGTCAATACATTTCTTGAGTTCAGTTATGTAAACATACCTACTACGAAAGGATGTGCTAGCAATGTGATTAAAGACCACTTGATCTTTGAATTCTTTTGAAATGCTACCAACCAGTCCCAAGCATCCAGAAACCACAATGCTGGTAAAAAAAATGCCACATTTCGACTTAAAATGACACCCAATGAACCATGCTGTGGCAGAGTTTCGAAAATTGGCGAATTCCCACCTTGACTTGAAACTCTAGTCATGAAAACTAGGGTGAGCATTTGGTCCGAAATCCGCGGATTTGATCCGGACTAACCGTATTTTAGTAGATGTGTGCCCGGCCGTTCACTAATGAATTAGATGCGGATGAGATTTTTAAAATCCAACGGATTGGGCCCGAGTGTAACCTTGAAAATCCGTCGGACATCCAGACCCGTTAGTACATTTTTTATCAAACTTCTTCGGTACAAATATGAGGTTAGTACATTTGTTTTTTTTGCCAAATTAGGTATTCCTTTCATGTCATATTTTGATGATCTTATAAGATACAAGACCAATATCAATTAGGTGGACATACTTGATCCCAGACACCAAAAACATCTTATTCCAAAGAGTCGAGTTTTTCTTCCTCTTCAAATTTTGAGTAACTTCAGAGCATTATACTTAAATTCAATTTTAAATCCTTAAACAATGTAGTTTTATTTATAAAATGATCCATAAACTTGTCGTCTCTATTTCTCTACTATAAATTTTAATTATAAAACAAATCAATTGGCTTATCCGCATTCAATCCGTCCATCCGTGTATTCATTGGATGAAAATCCGTTGGATGCTGAATTGGATACGGGTACTAAATTTAAAATCCGTTATGAATTGGATTGGATACGGGATGAGGTGAAAACCGACCCATACCGGCCCATGCTCACCGCTAATGAAAACCTCGACTCCTACTACGGAGAATGACAACAACGACGAAGAGGAATGTGATGGAATAAAAACCGTGTCCTCTCAAGCCCATAAACAAACTAAACATGGCCCAAAAGTTGTTCTTGTGCTCCTGTTCTTAACAACTCTGGGTAAGCCCTTCTCATGAAATCATAATTTTTTTTTGTACTTACTATCCCACGCCTACATCCTCATGCCCACACCTAAGATGAGAAACAGATGGAACCCGTGGATTTAGTGCCATCCAAATTCAATCCATCGAAATAACGGATGTTAGATTTATATTCGTATCCAATCCATCATTCGCGGATTTAATATCCATGGATGGACGGGTAGGCGGATTGGATACGGATAAATCCACAGATTTTATGTTTTCATTATGAAAAATGAAAATAGTTAACATATTAAAAAAAAACTAATTTAAACATTATAGTACTGAAAATTTAAAGAATATATTAAGTTATTCCAATATAACAATATTAAAATTATAATAGTGTCATCTTAACAACCAAAAGTAAAATTTAAAGAGTATATTTATTACTGTTTACTTATAAATTATATTCATCAGCACAACTAAGTTAGAATGACAATATTAAAAATTATATAGTACCTTTAAAATACACATATAACCTTCTGTATTTTATAAGTTTCCTATTTACTTTTAAACATAGCGGGTATGGGTGTCCAATAAATTTCTAAACTTGCACCCCTACCCACATCCATTTTTTACTGGATTTTAAAAATACATCTATGTCCAATCCATCCATAAATAGGTTGGATATCCACCAGTTAAACTACAAGTGGACTGGGTCGAGTTAACATGTTTGAGTTTATACGTTCACCCCTACCCACACCCCCGATCAAAGTTTTCTGAAAAACATTTGAAGCTAACAACTCTGGGACATTACTACAGTTGCCTTCATACACATGGCACTGGCAGGCCTCGTAATACTCCCTCTTTATCATTTTGTACATTTTAGGGGTTTTAACTCACCAAACAAAGAGATAACAGTTTCTTTCCATTCTATAAGTTTGGATATAATTCTATAAATTAAATGGTGTTAATCCTCTTTGTTAATACCCTTTAGTTTGTTAAAAATTAAGTTATTTTGGGTTAACACAATTTTTATAACAAAGAAGAGATATTCTATTCTTAGAGATATTTTCATTATATCCTAGAATAATAAAATAGTAAAATTTTAAAATATATATATATATATGTATATATATTTCAAACTAAATCACAGATGTTTTTAAACTTTATATTATTATAAAATATTTTAAAACATTTATCCAACGAATATAAACATAAGTATTAAATTAAAAAAATATTTAAGAAAATATTATCTTATTTATTAAAATAGTTTAATTTTTAACGGAAAAATAAGTAGGCCAATCTTTGAGATAACGAAGGAATATACAAAAGGACGAATAAATTAAGCTAACTCATCAAATAGGGGATCCTTCATAAGTAACGTTACTGTTCATTCACCATCTAGGAATGTCTAGGAGCGAGTTTGATAGGTGGCTTAACCAAAGTAGGAGAAGGGTCATATCTTCCATAATCTTCTGTATTTACCCCTAAAGCCTCTCATGAACTTCACTTGTCAAAGGTGCTTCATCTTTATGCTGTACCAACTTCCTTGATGATATCTCCTGCCAGTGTCGGCAAAAAGGGAAACTCAAGTGAATCACCAAGCGGCAAATAAAAAGAAGAACTAGGAACACCCAGAACATATTTATGAATATAAGAGTTAAGAAATGATGAAAGCTAGGTTCACTAAGTGATTGAGAATTTGAGATAGAACTTAGATAACTACCTGCTTATTAGTTGCACCCAAAGCCATGGCTGCAGGTGTTTTGACAAACCTCCATTCACGACCTGCAAAAGGAATTAACGCATACGGGTGATGGAAAAGTATGATTAACAGATATAAAATTATGTAATAACGAACATATATCGCATTAATATCATAGTATACGATAATGAAATTGCTGATAGGGTTTGTGTATAGTAGTTGGCCGGCGCATGCATGAGAAGTGAACCTATATATTAGATGTACCTGCAGATGAAGTCGAACATAGTGATGAAAAGATGATGAGAAGGAATAGCAGAGCAGCACTCTTTTTCATGGCCATGAAAAACATAAATGTTTACCAGAGCTTGATCAAAGGTGATGGAGAACGGAATGGTTTTAATTATAATATAAACTACAATAGATTTATCTCTTTTTATAGGGAAGATTTAAACCGTAATACTAAAAGAATTCAGAAACCCTAATTTACAATCTAAATATTTCTAAGAATAAATAGTGTTAATTGAGAATATATTTCGGATTAGAATTATCAGTTGGGGATCTGTCCCATAACGCTAGAAATTAAGGGATATATCTCAGACGTTCATTTTATCCGTTAAATGGACAGTTATGCCACTGTCCAAAAATGCTGGAGACATGATATTTTTATCTGTTAACTATTACTGTATATTTTTCCTGTTCTATTTCATATTTCATATGTTGGAGAAATGTTAGAGACAAACCCAATTAATATGATAAGGACATAACTGTTCAAAAATAAGCCACACATGTCTATTTAACTGATAAAATAGATATCTAAGATATATATCTACCATTATGGAATATATCCCTTAATTGTTAATTTAAATCCGGAAATATTTTCGATTTTCCTTTTTCTGTTTAAAAAAGAGAATAACAAAGTGAACCGAGCTGAGTCAGTTTGAGCTAAGTATAGACTCAAATTAAATGTAAATTGCTAATAATAAAAAGCAATAAGTAATGGTTAGATAGAATACCTGAAAGAAGAATATTAACTTAATGAATTTGTTACATGAGTTTAAGAATATACAGACAACAACCACTGTAACTCAAGTTACTGAATACTAATACAGTTGTCCAAACAGAAATCAGTAGTGTCATGGACGTGTAAGAATAAACAAATTCTAAAAATAAGAAATATCTAAAATAATAAAAATTAACAATATTAATATAAATCCCAAATTCAATAAATATCCTACATTAGGCCTGCTATCTTTTATGAAGAATTACAAATTCAATGCCCACAAGTATGGAGTTCCTTGTCAGTTGATCTGCAGTGAATTAAGGACCTTCATGATTTCAAGATTGGTTGGTTTTCTCAGGAACCGGGTTCGTTTCCATTTTCGACTGAACAATACTCCTCCTTTGCATCTCTACAGAGGTTAGAGATAGAAGGGTGCTCCAAACTCAAGATTCTACCTGAGCAGCTTCAACACATCACCAGGCTCAAAGAGTTCAACATGTCTAACATGGGTCTTGACATTATGGTTTTGCCCGAGTGGATTGGGAATCTTTCAAAGCTTACAAGGCTGGAGACTAGGAATTGTAAGAATCTGGTGCATATGCCTTCTAAGGAGACAATGGTAGCACTCAAATTCCTGAAGTTCTTGTCCAAAGTTACAACAGAAATGCAACTCCCAGGCTGGGGAAGACTGGGAGAAGATTTCTTATATTGAATATATCAGGTGTGTCATTTTCTTTGTGAACTGCACATAATTTTTACCAAGTCATTTAATAATTACTTTCTCTTATTCTGTTAATACCAAGGACGTACTTCATTTTGTTAAGGTTCCGAATCATGTCTCAGATACGACCTCAACATTTAGTGTAGAACCTTGTCAGGAGGCATCCTTAATGAATTTCCTTGCATGAACAACCATTTTCTTGATAGAATTTACTGTCATGAAAACAAGAAATGGAAAAGTTGTTAGATATTTCTACAGTTGAATCTCATATTTGCAATCATAAATTGAAGGTTTGTAACAGGTATGGTGTATTCGATATGGGCGAAGTTAATAAGTCTAAACCAATACCTTTGATCCCTGTAAAGACTGAGTTCTGCTTTTTCTGATAAAAGTTCAGTGCCTGTTGAAATGCTTATCTTGCAACATGTGTGGCGTGTTTTATATCGATCCACTTGTACCAGTCTTACAAGTGATTATAGGCTCCACTTCCTAATTAACATTTATCATTCAGTTTTCATCAATTTTCAATTTGCTAATTCCTGTCGACTGTTTTCTTAATGGTATTTGTGCCACATAAATATATTAAGGTGTCTGTTTTGAGCATATTGGTGTTATTCTGCAGATTCTTGTAAGGGTGTTCATAAACCGAGAAAAGAATATACTGCAACCCACAGTTGCTGATTTCTACTAGGCTCTATATGAGAGATTTTGAAGCAATACAGCCATTGATATCAGAATGCACTTAGCTCTATTGACCATGCAAATCAACCAAGTTATAGTACAGGTAAATGCCGAATTTCTCGTTCAACTGCATAAATTATTTCGTCCGCGATTTTTTGGTATCTAGTCATGAATTTTTTTTGATGTTCCATATAACTATTTGTAACGTTTATACTTCTGAGATTGAGTTACTTAATGCAGATCAGCAAGTCATCATGGCTCTTGACGCCTTAACAACCCAATCTCCAAGGGCTCTGATAACCAATCCTTACAATAGAGTCCATGAAATGTGGGTAACTGTCGTCATACTTGAAGCTGCCAGTGCCTGGATTGAAGCTGATCAGGATGACATTGGATGGGGACTGGGGAAGCCTTCAACTCTTTTGATGCGATATTAAGCATCCCTCTCTTAGATCTGCTTCTCCCTAGTGTTATCTTCATGTTCTTTTCTGTACATGGTTCAGTTTGTCAATACATTTCTTGAGTTCAGTTATGTAAGTCACCTACTACGAAAGGATGGGCTAGCAATGTGATTAAAGACCACTTGATCTTTGAATTCTTTTGAAATGGTATCAATCAGTCCCGAGCATCCAGGAACCACAATGCTAGTGAAAAAAATGCTACATTTCGACTTAAAATGACACCCAATTAATGAGCCATCTTCTCCTACCGAACCTTTTCCTTGAAATGAGAAAAAAGATGGTACACTGGAATTGTATTACTTAGTGCTTAGCGTTTGCCAAAGATCATATTTCTACAGTTGGTAGGTCGCGGGGATATTCAAATAAGTCCTGTTTTCCGTGGGTTGTAGCAGAATTTTGAAAATGCGCAAATTCTCACCTTCACTTGAGACTCTAGTCATGAAATCCTCGACTCCAACTATGGAGAATGACAACAACGGCGAAGAGGAAGGTGATGGAATAAAAACTTTGTCCTCTCATAAGTCCCACATCGAGCAAAACTCAATACTTTTACTAGTATATAGACTCTTCATAATGAGAACAGAACGTCGTGCCCTGTAGTGTGAGCCTGTCGAGCTGACTCGGTTGAACAACCATTTTTTTTTTTTTGCAGAAGAGTGAGCGTATTAGAGCTGTCGAATGCTATTTTGTCCTTGCCAGCCAGTGGATCCTGTTATTCTTCTTTACAGTGATGGTGCTTCCTGAGGGAACCTTGGTCTTTCAGGCTAGGGTTTTTATGCAGCAGAGTTTCTTTGGGTTTTGTGGTGGTAGCTGAAGCTGGGGGCCTTCCTGCTGCTATCATATTGCAGAGATAACGGAAAGCATTAAAGCAATGGAGTGGGCAGTGGAAAATCATAGAAGAAGAATATTATTATGCAAACTGATTCAAAAGCAATAATCCATGTTTTTCTGAAAGACAAATTGCCTTGGATGTTTTGGTCTGGACGGAGTGCTATTACTCAATCTCTATCTCAGATTATTTTAAGGTACAGCTCAACTTTGCAGCTGGTTGTTTTGGCTAGAAAGTGAGTTTCTTTGGGGAGAGGAGATGTTATTCATTTTGATTCTGGGCCTAGCTTTTTGCATAAGTTAGAATCACCCGACATTTCTTACTTTAGATTTGTCCAAGTTGAAATGAGGACCTCTCTGGTCCGTTGCCGTTGGGGATGTTTTTGCGGTTTGTAAAATTCGTTTTGCCAAGAATTTTTTTTCCTCAAATGCAAACACAAACACAAAATTAAGATTGGTGATTAAGAGTGATTGTGATATTATTTTGAGAGGAGATAAAAAAGGGCTAGGATTTTCTGGGGGATTTGTAAATAGCGGTCAAGATTAAAAGATATCTATATCTTACAAAAAAAAATGGTGTCTTCCCAATCCGACGATCTTCAATTGGTTTTTTCTAACGTTCGACGGCTAATATTCATCCCAAATTCGTGGAGATAAATCGTCGCTAAAAATGATACCGCTTTTATGCCCTAATTCAACGTACATGATTGAGCCACGCTTGGATTCAGTTTTCTCTCGCTGTGATAATAATTACTCTCCAATGTTTCTCATTATTGACCAAATATAAAAAAACGCACGAAACCTCAGTAATTTACGGCAATCAATGAAATTGAAGCGTTTCTATGTCAAAATGAGGGGAAAAAAGAAGAAGAAAGAACAAAAACATTTTTTCTCTCTATCATCGATCCAATCATGAAATCTAACTTCATATTCACAGAACACTAAACCCACATTGTATGTGGCTGCTCGATAATCTCTTGCAATGGTCTTTCTAGCATAATTTGTCAAGATTCCTGCTGGTACTTTTTCTTTAATTTTGTTGTTTAACTCAAGTGGTTTTTGGAGAGTTTGTATGTTAGGTTTGTAAACTATAAAAGGTGTTCGTTTTTTATATTTGTTTCTAGCAAGTTGCATCATAATTTCTAATTAAATTTTAAATACCAGTTTTTCGTTGTGCATGAGTGATAAGTCGAACTTAACAAGGGTTGAGTCGACTGTGGTATAGGCATTTCGTATTTACCAATTCAGAGTATGGAGTATGTTCTGGTGGGTGCTATAAAACTTTGTTTGAATTACACTGGGTGCCAGTATAATTTTGCTGTTTTGCAAGGGTGTATAATAAAATTGAAACGAAAAATATATATTTTGAGTATACTATATGGAAATCAAATACATACACGTGTTCGTTAAGGCACGGGTTAAGTCCTAGTAACAATACAAATAATATTTAGATGTCTAAAAAAATATAAATTTTAACAAATATAAAATAAATGTGTCAGACACAGCACAGCATGGTACAACACGCCCTCAAACACGGTACATCACGACATATCTTAATCACTAACATAACACGTAATATGATGGATTCGCTTCTTAATGAGTTGTGCTGGGTTGATCTGGCCCGGCCCGGCCCGTTTTACACCTCTAAGTATAGAGCTAGAGTTCATCCAGGATGCATGCAATGTGTAAGCCTAGTTCAAATTGGATGTTACTTTGTTTAAAACTAGTCAAATCTAATTAAAGCTAAATGATGCATTAGCATCATAATATACTTCTTTGGGTAAGTAACATTGATAAATGTCTAATCTTTTGATAAGGGATAAACATAATGATATCGTTGTATCATAATTCGAATCTGATATATCGTTTGCGCCAGGGGTGCATCATAAGTTTAAAATGGTGTATCATTGCTTATAATGATGCATGCATCCTAGAACATGTAACACAAGTTTGAAATGAAGTTTCACCTTATTCAATAACGCATCTTAAAATATACGTCACACAAAAAATACAGGTGTTACAACATCTATCTATCTCATTCTTCTATATTTCTCTAAGGACTATTCACAAACACCTTATAAGCAACGCATCGATATATATTTTACAACCAATAACAAAACGAACATATGCTCCATCCATACCACTAATGCAGGAATCAGATTCAAGACAAGAGTCTGCTATAAACTTCGATCATCCTTTATTAGTTGGATTCAAGCTGGCATATGAATCGCTTTATATATGTGGTCGATTTCGCTATACGTACAATTACCTTCATTATTCGTTTTATTCGATTTAATCAGTATTACATGGATTACTAATTTGTACTTTCTTGACATATATATAAATATAGATACTGCACCTTCTCTTGCACATACAACAACACCAAGTTAGTTAATTCATTGCTCCCTTTATAAGACTTATATCCTGTATAATGGCTTCTCAGATTCAAAAGCTTCAAGTTGTGCATGAGGTCAAGTGTTGTCCAGACAAGTTGTACTGTATGCTCACCAGTGATGCACCCCAACTACCCAAGTATGTCCCTAAATTGGTTGAAAGCGTTGAAGTTACCGGAGAGGATGAAATTTGTTTGGGCACGGGCTTTCTGTGGCAATTTGTACCTGGCAAGAAATTAGATTGATGCAATTAATTTCATACATTTATGCTTTATGGAAGATTTATTGACAAAATATTTATGCGTTAATAATCGAACACAGCCGGTGGATCAGCACTCATGTTCAAGGAGAAGATAACGGCGATCGACAATAAAAATAGATCGATTACATACACTGTCTTGGAAGGGGATGTTATGAAAGACTTTCACAGCTTTAATTTCAACTTGGATGTTACTCCCAAGTCTGGCAGTACTGATGGTACTTATTTAGTAAAGTGGTCCGTAGAGTATGAAAAGGCTAATGAAGATGTGGCTGATCCGGTTGCAATTCTCAAATCATGTGAATTAACGACTACTGAAATGAATGTGCACTTGCTAAAGCAAGCATGAAGCTAGTTCATCCTTGATGCATGCAAATTGTAAGCCTAGTCCAAATTGAATGTTGTTATGGAGTATCTACTAAATAAAGGTTTTCCATCACACAAATCTGACAACAAAAAATCAACATTTACTTGATTACACCATGTTTGTTTTTTGCTGACTCGGCATCTGGACGTGACTCGGCCTCTGACTCGACTGGAGTCAGATGTCAGATCGTTTGTTTTTTATTTTGAGTCAGATTTGATTCGCGAACTGAATCTGACCTAATCCCTGACTCGGACCAATTTAAGTCAGGTATGAAAACACCCCTAACTTATTGGACCAAACCATTAACTCACATATTTGAGTTATATAAGTCAAATCTAACTCAAAAAACAAACGTATTGAATCATATCCAGATGAGTCAGGTGATTTAGTTAGATCCCGATGAGTCATATCCAAAAAAAAAAAAAAAACATGATGTAATTTCTCCACACCGTTGATTTCCCGGTATGACTGAGTATCACACAAACTAAAACACAATTAGTCTTGGATGTGGAAGATCCTAAACGAGAAGAAGAATCAGTTAAAGAGAGTTTGTTTACTTGTGAGTAATGACGAATAGGAAGGTGATGGGATAAAAACTTTGTCCTCTCAAACCCACCAGGTGAACATAAACAAACTGAAATTGGCCCAAATTTTTGGTTCCTGTCAAAAGCAAATGGACATAGAATTTTTAGTCCCACATCGAGCAAAACTTAATAATTATACTCTTCATAATGAGAATTGAACGTCGAGCTCCTGTAGAAAATCACCTGGTTTAATCTCAGGTGGGTCCTCATCACCACCAGGTGCAGTCCTTTCTTCCTTGTTCTTTTTTCCCATTTTTGGCAGATAATGCGCAGGTCTATCCGAATTCCTTGGAAACCTTATCATACCTAGTGGATGTGAGCCTTTAGGTGACCGGCTTTAATTTCCCGCACAAGGGGCACAAAAATTATATCACAACCGTTGGAGCGAGTAAAATACGGCAAACACCACTCGCAAACACATGTATCATCCAATGTTTTAGATTTCTGCCCATTAGAGCAGTTACATAGTTGATCAATGAGACCTAGAATTTTAATCGAATTGCACTCGAGACGAAGTTCAAGACGTCCATGCCTCTCAGCAAGCGTGAGACTTGTTAGAGAATAACAGTCTGTCTTATTTTATTTTTATTGTAACACTTTTTACTTTGTTATGTTTGTTATCTTTCCGTTAGGTTTTTGTCCTATCACCTGATTCTCTTATAAAGGCCCAGGTGTTATCTTGTTTTTCCTCAAGACAATCAATACAATTATTAACTTCTCTATCGCGGTATCCTTTGGGAACTGTTATTAGGTTTCTCGATCCTAGAGTCACACTTTCTCCCCTTACAACCGCCACTATTATCAATTCTACTACAACAGACATCTGTCTTCGATGTCGTCTTCTACATCTTCAGATGGAGAAATCACTACCAATACAAATACAACTACTACTTACCAATACAATTTTCCTGCACAATATCATGTACAAACATTTCAAACTTTGTTTCTATCAAACTTGATGATACCAACTACTTAGTTTGGAAGTTTCAGATGGAATCTATTCTTCTCAGCACATATCTATTTGGTTTTGTTGATGGTTCTATTCCATTACCTTCACAAACTATTCTAGTTGTTAATGTTCAAACACCAAATCCAGACTATGCTCTTTGGATGAAATGGGATCATTTTGTCTTCAGTTGCTTGAATGCTACATTCATTGAGTCTGTTTCTAAAGATATTTTGGGACAATCTACTTCTCAGCAGGTTTGGAACTATCCTTCCAATAATTTTTTAAATCAATTTGTTGCTCGTAAGTCTATGCTACGAAATCAACTCTACAATATGAAAAAAGGGTCTGATTCTATTTTTGATTTTTTACAAAAGATTAAGGAAAATTTTGATTCTCTTTTGTGCTATTGGAGAAAGCGCTGGTGATTCAGATCTAGTGATGCATGTATTAAATAGTTTGGGTCGTGAGTTTGATAACTTTGTTATATCATTTCAAAATCGTGACGTCTCTCTGAACTTTAATGAACTCAAATCTCGACTCATACAACATACACAATGGTTGAAAATCATATCTCTGAAACTATTATTCAGCTTGATAACATCACGTCTTTCGTATTCTTCACCATGAAAACTTTTAATTCCTATGGCAATACCTCAAGACAACCACCTAGACCTGACTATTCTTCACCATATACAATGCTTCTGAATACTCGCAAGTGAGAGACACTAGGTCTCACTCCGCTCCATGCTTCTATAGGAGTCTATGTTCCACACGCTTCTTGAGGGACACCGGTTTAGCAAATAAACCGCACAATCAACTTCTTCCGCCCAAAACTCTTTGGGAACTCTCTTGGTCTTCAACATCCTCCTGGCCATGTTGAGAATCGTTCTGTTTTTTCTTTCGGCAACTCCATTTTGTTGAGGTGTATATGGAACTGTAAGAGGGTGACGGATTCCAATGTCTTCACAGTAAGCCTCGAACTCCTTCGAAGTAAATTCACCTCCCCTACTTGATCCCATAGCCACAATTTCAAAGCCATTTTCTTTTTCAACAAGGGATTTAAATTTCTTGAAATTGGAGAAGACCTCCGATTTTTGTTTCAAGAAATAAACCCAATTTTTCGACTAAAATCATACACAAATATGAGGAAATAATTATTTCCACCATAAGAACTTGGTTTTATAAGTCCACAAACATCTGTGTGAACCAACTGTAGTGGCTTTGTGGCTCTTGTCATTGTCTCCTTAGGAAAACTTTTCCTGAAATGTCAAAGCCATGACGAGTCTTTCACACAAGTTGTAAGACATCTCGCGACGTCATTTTGAATGTTCAGATAAAATATTTTATTTTCCATCATCGGCACTTTGGCAATCAACTTTCCTCCCTTATCTCTTACAAAAAGACTGAGGTCTTCCATATTCATCCTATAGCCTTTTTCTAAGAGTAATCCAAGACTTAATATATTCATTTTTACGTTAGGCACATAGTAAATATCAGAAATAAACTGATGACTTCAATTTTTTAATCGTATCAAAATTTTGCCAAGACCATTCACCAGAGTTTTCACTCCATTTCTGAATGTCACATTGTCGGAAACTGATTCATCAAGCTCCACGAACTTCTCCTTCATGCCGCACATATGGTTGCTTGCTCCCGTATCAAGCCCCCACGTACAGTTTTCATCTTAATCACCACCTTTGTGTGCCACCAATAAGGTTTGGTCTTCTTGACTTTGTTTGCTAACATAGTTTACTTTCTGGTCGACGTTATTTGGAGAAAATCGGCACTCAGAAGCATAATGGCCAAGATTATGACAATTATAGAATTCAACTTGAAATTTGTCATACCTTGACCTGTAATTGTTGCGCCATGAGTTATTTCCTCTGCCAAGACCTCTTGTAAAGATTGACCTTTGGCCATTCTGATCATCATCATTTGGCTTGCCTCTTTCTTTTCTTCTTCTATTATAAAAGCCACGTCCTTGTCCTCGAGCGTTACTACTAGAGCTCTCTCCCTTGTCTTTTAAAGTGAGCTTAGCTTGTATAACCTTTTCTACTACTCCCTCTTGACTTATTTTCCTCATTTTTTCTTCATGGGCTTGTAAAGATCGCATGAGCTCGTCCACGGTCATAGACTCGACATTTTTTGACTCTTCAATCGCGACGACGATATGGTCGAATTTTAGAACAAGTGACCTTAGTATTCTTTCGATCATGCGACTATCGTCCATGACCTTACTATTTTCTTCTTAGTAGATTAACGATAACTAAAACTCTTGAAAAGTAAGCCGACATTGATTCAGACTCTTTCATGGAGAGAGATTCAAACTCACCTCTTAGAGTTTGCAACCACACCTTCTTCACTTTATCCATGCCTTTGAACTAATTTTGCAAGATCTCCTACGTTTGTTTTGCATAAGCTGCCCTTGATATCTTCTCAAATAAAGACTCATTCATTCCTTGATAAATGAGGTAGAAAGTTTTCTTATCTCTCTTTCTCGTACCACGAAACGCGTCTTTTTTATTTTATAGAAGTATAATATCATTTTCCGATTCGATATAACCTTTCTTTATTACCTTCCAAACATCTTGAGAGTCTAACAACGTCTTCATTTGGATCGACCAATTTTTATAATTATCTATGGTGAGTTTAGAGACTTGAAACGGAAACATTTCACTAGCCATTTAGATCATATGGCTCTGATATCACTTTGTTGGAAGTAAATGAATATGAGTTAATGGCTAAAAGGCTTAAATGAGTTTAGAAAAGGTTAATGAACACAGGAACAAATTTTATTGCTCAAAAATTTGGTTGTACATAACCTAAACTTTCTTACTCAACTCACTTCATTACACATCCCAACGCTAGCATAACATCCCTTTTATAGGGAAGCTTAACCGGCCTAGGAAGACTCTAGACATCCCTACACAACTTACTTCCCTAGGTTACTCTAGAATGGTCTAGATGTTTTCTTCTTTTCTGTTTACATTCAGAACTTTCTGGATTTAGTTGTCTAGTTAATTCTAGACCACCGACTAGATAGTTTAAAGCTAGATATGTCTAGACTTTTCTAGACTAATAAAAATCAAGTTTACATTTTAACAGGTTTTCTGTCTTGAATCTACTTCTTGATTATTTGCTACTACCACCTAGATTTGTTCCCGACGGAGGCTCTGCCTTGCTCATGGGCTAAACTTCGATTAGAATTCAGTGTCTTGAATTTACTCAATTGTGCATCGAATGAATGTGATACTGTCATGAACTGCACTCTGCAGTCAATTAAACTCCACAGTCGATGGTCCTAAAGTTTGAATCCTACACACTGCTAGGTAGAATCAGAGATAAGTTTCAAGCTTCACATTTGTCTGTTATAATTGAATTCGAATCAAAAGCAGTACTTATCTTTAAGTATCCATTGAAACTTGAAACAATGAACTATCTTAGTTACCAGACCATGACAGTATTAACAGGATCAGAGTTTACTGCACAGTCTTCTGTATTATGTGTTTCCCAATACTTGGTCGAGCTAATCAAGTCTTAAAAACAAGAAAATTGTGAAATCAAAGTAGGGCTTCTTCTTTGCTGGTTGAGTTCGTGTCAGATCATGACAATCTTCTAATTTCTAACGAATTCGTCTTTTTCCAACAAAATCAATTATTTTAATTTAAGTCTAATGATATTTTATTGTAGAAGCCTAATCCTAAACCTTGGTTTAATCCATGGAACCAGTCCAAATTGTCTGGAGCTGTCATAGCTGCATTTTGGTTATTCGAATATTTATAGTGATTTTTTCTCTCCTTTCTGCTAACAAACGAAGATATGAGCCCAAATAGGCCTCTATGACCTTATGGCCCTTATCAATAAGAGAATGTCAGGATCAGTTTTGTCTTTTTTCATTTTCAATCTGTTAATGCTTTGCACAACAACTCCCAATAACATGTAAAACAAAATAATATAAATTGATTGAATGAACTAAAGACGATGATGTGCTCATTTCACCCACCGGCTGCCTTTCCCAATACCTTCTTTATTTAATAACTCACATGCCCCAACCGCATTTTTAACCCAATCTCTATGGTCCGACCATCATACATAGGAAACTCAGATTGGAAGGCTGCTACTTTCTCTAAAACTTATCAAACCAATTTTATTAATCTAAATTTTAAAAGTGTTGGGTCCAAAATAAAAAAAAAAGAGAGAAAAAAAAATCAATGGCAGACTTAAGATTTTATCCACGTAGAGGTAAAATATTTTGGGGACATAAAAGGCTTTAAGTAAACAGAAAAAAGATAAATAAAATTGGACGTGGGAGTCAGCCCAGCAGAATAGGTAACTGTCTACATTTACCATGGGTTGGCCCCACTTCTGCGACAAAAGATCCTTTATAATCCATAATTAACCTCAAGTTTCAACCATTTTTTTATTTTTTGTTTTTTTATAAAATATAAGAAATATAATCATGAAATCTTCGAATTATGAGAATCAGGTTGCTGACTAACTAGGTTAAATTGCTGACCTATTGGGTTATTTCTAAGATATTAGAGATGAGAATCAGACTTCTAACCAGCGGGGTTAACCCCAGTTAATTTTTTAACCATATTTTATGTTTTCTTGACCCATGGTTAAAATCGAAACTGAAATTCCGTTTCAAAAATGGGGATTTCCCGTCTGCAAATGTATTTTCTAAGAAACACCAATTATGACTATAATAATTGAAACCATATTAAATCATTTTCTATGAATACAAAAACTCAAACAGAACATGAACATGTGGATTTTTATATATCTCTTTAACAACTGCCTATAATTTTTGATTGAAATCACCCAACCCACTAACTTTGATTTGTCCCTAGACAAACCACTCCATCATCATCAACACCACCACAATCTAAAAAAAAAAATCAAAATGAAGAAAAGTTCTTTCATTTTCATTCTTATCATTCATATCTCTTCATTTTTCTCTGTAAATTCTCAATCAGATTCTTGTACTTCTAACAGTTTGAATCTTAAAGGTCTTCCTTTTGAAACAACATCTCTAAGTTGTTTCCCTCTTTGGAGTACTCATAATTATATCCTTAGAGTAAGTTTTTAATTCATTTCATTAATTTTTTCACTTATCAGTTCTTGAGATGTTCTTCGTGTTCTTGACGAAACTGTTTATTTGTCATTTTGATGCAACAGTATTCAAAGACAGGATCAGACGTATGGAATTTCCTACTATCAGCCCCGAATGCAAACAATTATATCGCAATTGGGTTTTCACAGAGCGGAAAAATGATAGGGAGTAGTGCCATGGTGGGATGGGTTGGCAATAACAATATTGGCATTGCTAAACAGTATTACTTAGCAGAGAAACGAACAAATGCAGTACGATCAGATCAAGGAAATTTGAGTCTTGTCGAGAATTCAAAGAAGGTTATAACACAAAATTCTAGATTATATCTTGCTTTTCAACTGAAATCTGCACAACAACCGTCGACAAACATTATATATGCGATCGGACAGGATGGTATGCTTCCGGATTCGAGGTTCCAGTTAATGCAACATCTTGATCAAGGAAATACGCTGATCAATTACCAAACAGGTATGAAAATTTACATTTTTTTCTTGTGATGCAGAAAACTCCAAACAGACAAACAATTCTACAACAAAAATGGGTGTTAAAGAAACATGGTTGTTGTCTGTTTGGTTTTTGCTTAAGAATATTAGGCAGGGACAATTCCATCCAGAAGACATTTCTTTGGCTGGTATGGTTGGGTCAAAATTGACTACATTTGACAAGAAGTCAAACTTACCCTTCAAAGAATTTCTTAAATTTGGTATTGATTTTGTAGGAAAATTAAAATTCGAAGCCAATTTCGTGCATACTCCTTCAAAGAGTGTTAATCTGACATTTTTATTCGAAAAAAAATAGTGATAAGTTTTTTGTTTCTATAGTGTGAAATGGATTGGAAAATGTCACTGTTGCTTCAAGTTTTAAATTTTATGTACTGTTTTGAAGGAAGGAGGGTACTAAATGATTGAGGTCTCAAAACCTCTTTATTGTGACAACATCATGTGCAATGAATTGTGTTTGGTATTCTACAAAAGTAGGAAAAAATGGGAGATGCTGATGAAAATTTGGATCAACATTTTCAGGTGAAGCTAAAGTTTTAAGTGCTCCATACACAAGGCTAAGGAGAGGTCATGGGTCACTAAATACGATAGGTTGGGGTTTATGTTTGTTGATTGGAGCCATGGTTGCAAGGTACTTGAGAGAAAAGGATCCCCTTTGGTTCTACTTACATGCTTGTATCCAAGTTGTTGGATTCATTCTTGGAGTTTCCGGTATCGTTACTGGACTTGTATTAGAAGATGTTCTTTCGGCTTCAGTAGATCGACACAAGACTATCGGTGTCTTTGTTCTTATTTTCGGATGCTTACAGGTGCGTACAAAATCTCTTAACTTTTAGAGATCATTTAGAATGATGCAATCGTCTTTAAGAGGAGAGTCAGTGCAGTCTGTTATTGATAGACTCTTAATGTATCTTTTTGTGTAGGTGATTGCATTTTTGGCTAGACCCAAAGTGGACTCGAAAATTAGATTTTACTGGAATGTGTATCACTGGACTGTTGGAAGGACAATGATAATTCTTGCAGCAGCAAATGTGTTTTATGGACTCAAGTTAGCGAAAGAACATAAAGGATGGACTGCTGGATATGCAGTTGCACTTTCAATCCTGATTGCTACTGCAATTGGGTTGGAAATTAGAATAAGGTTGAGAAAGTAGATTTACTTGTAGTTGTGTTATTTTCGAAATGGTTTTTTCTTCTTTTCCTCCCCATATCATTACCATCACTTGATGAGATTCTTTTTCTAACTATTTGGTAGTGTACCCTTTCGATTTTGTTGTTTTTAATTCGACACCTTGAATTTTCTTATGGAGCTAGATTGTTGTTGTTGTATGTGTTGTGATCAAGGATGTTAATAACTCTCTTTGGGTTTGGGATATACTACATTTTCGTGTCAATCCACAAAAATATCCACAATATTTCTAAATTCTTGAATCAAGGGAACACAAAGAGGCAAGTAAAGAAAGAAGCCATGTATTCAAGCAAATATGTTGCAGTTGAGATTTTGGATTATGGGTGTTTAACTTGTTAAGTATAGTCTCACATCATCTAGATTCCCTGGATTTGTGAAGTATATATGGTTTAGGCAACTCTAACTTTATAAGCCAGTTTTCGACTTTAACATAACTCAATAGTAACGAGGGTAAAAATAGTGTACATAAATATTAGCTAAATTTTCCTCCATGGATTCAAACAATTACAATGCGTCTTCCAAATTCCCATTCTTGCGTAGTCCATTCAATATTACACCATATGTAACTTCATCTGGAGATAAACCAAAAGTTTGCATCTCATTCAACAAATTATGTGCAGTACTAACTCTTCCATCGTGGTATAGTCCCACTAACAGAGTACTGTATTGCGGGTTCTAATCCAATTTGTTTCATCTTCTTGAATAGTTTCAAAGCTTCATCCAGCTTGCCATTCTTACGATACACATCGATTAAGACATTGTAGCTGATGACATTTGGCTCAAGGCCCTTATCCACCATCAAATCAAATAGTTTAACTGCATCTTGCAGCCGACCTACCAAACACAAACCGTCCATCATTGAATTGTATGTAATCTGATCAGGTTTTATATTTACCTAGTCCATCAGTTTAAATAACCTCATAGCATATTCCGTCATCCCATCTTTATAATGTGAGTCTATTAATATACTAAAAAGTTACGGTATCAGGTGATATCCCCTCCATCCATCATTTCATCAAAATATCTTCTTGCTTCTTCCCATTGACCATGTAGGCAGTGGCCACGAATTATACAACTATATGTTGTTACAATCTGCAGAGATTCTTCTAGTAACCATTTCGTGAAAGAGTCTCTTTGCCTCACTCAACCGGCCTGAATTGCAAAATCCTCTAATCAAAGAAGTGTAAACAACTACATCGGGTACAACATTCGGATCCCTATGCATTTCATTGAAGAGAACAAGAGCTTCATCAACTAAACCTCCTTTGCAAAGTGTATCAATAATTGCACTGTACGAAACCACACTAGGTCTGCAGTTCCATTTCAGCATATTGTTTTTCACCTGAAGAGCACGCACGACCCACTTGACCAGTTCAACATAGCCCATGTACAAGAGTATTACATGTAATTGCAGTAGGTTGAGTACCTGTCTCAGTCATTTTAACAAACACTGTAAATGCAAAATCAATCTTATCTTGAAGACACAACCCTTTAATCGATGTATTGAAAGTGACAGTATCAGGTTGATAATCTCTCTTTATAATTTCTCTAAGCAAATGAAACCCATAATTCACTTTGCCTAATTGACAACAGTAATTAATCAAAATGCTCAGTATAAAAATATTTGGTTGTACCCCAACCAAATTCATCTTCTTATACAACCTAATCACATATGAATAACACTTGATTTTGGATAATATTCCCAACACATGATTAAATGTACTATTAGATGGTATGGAATTTCTAAAATCAACTTATCAAAGTATCTCAAACCATCATCAAGTTTCCTAATTTTACCAGATTGACACTCAACTTTAACGAAACTCTCAAGTTGTGTTACTCTAACATAACCTCCTAAACCAGAAGAACTTTCATTTTCTCAGTTAATTTGACAGAAAGAAAGGTTTTAGAAAGATAACTAGGAGCAAACTTTGGCGAAATATGTAGTCTAAGGAAAAAGAAATGAGAAAAAAGAGTTACACAGGACAGCCCTCTGTAAGAGCATCTGCAATCGTCGACTAAATCGACGATCAAAGATCAAATACAGTCGATAGTCGTCGAAAATGAGCCACAGACGTCGATTATATTTGATATTTGATCGATGAAAATCACTGTTCCAGATTAAATCTAGTCGCTGATCGACGACTATAAATTATAGTCGCGCGAAATCATAGCCCCTCGCTTATGAACGAACGACGTCCCAGCATCTCGCTTAAAAACACGGGCGAAGAGTTGACATTTCGCCATGTCAAACGGGATAGTAATGTTTCGTTTGATGCGACGAGACCCCAGCAGCTCGCATACACATAAGCGAATAGCTGACATTTCGCCATAAATTAATAAACACGGACGAGATGCTACGGCGCCGCTTGGAGTTGGGCGGGGTTCCAGGGCGTCGCTTAGAGTTAGACGAGAGTGCAAGGCGTCGCTTGGAGTTGGACGAGATACTAAAGTTTCGCTTGTGTAAGCGAGGGCCACACGGGCGAGATGCCCTTGCCTCGCTTGGAGTAGTAAGCACCTCCCTCCATTTCATTTCACGTTCCCTTATTACCTCGCTTGTTGTATAAGTTCATTTGATATTTCAAATGTTAATTTCCCTCCATTTCCAACTTTGAATATTTCAAATGTTAAGCATCTTCCTCCATTTCTCACTCGGGTTCTTCACACAAATCATAGGCGAGATATTGGCATTTCGCTTATACCAGCGAGATATTGGGATTTCGTTAATTTGGTTGGCGAAATGTTGAGATTTCGCTTGTAGTTTTTTTTTGTGGGCGGTAGAGCGGCATTTCGCTTCTACCAGGCGATGTCTCATTCTCTCGTCCATCTTTCCAAGCGATGAGTTGATACTTCGCTTGCGTTCAAGCGATATCCTAGGCCTTCGCTTGATCATCCTCCGCTGTTTTTAGAACGGATCAAAGATCAAATTTTTTGATCTTTGATCGATGGGTTTAATCGCCCCATTGTGGACGCCCTAAGGCCTTTAGCTTATTTTATTTATTGGGATTTATAAAGAAAGAGGAGTTCAGATTGTCGGATTCAGTCATCCGACGGTGATGAGTGTGTGATGAGCTGGGTTGTGTTGGGAAAATTGGTGATTTAAACCAAACAGGGAGAAATAATAAGAGAGGCAGAAGATAGACAAGCACACAATCACAACACAATATATACATGGTTCACCTTTGCAGGCTACATCCACGATCAACACCACCAGAAAAACTTGCATTACAATCAAAGACCAATACATGCTCTTTCCACAACCCACAGGAGAAAACTCAGACAGAAAGAGTTAACAAGACATACCCGAGTACACCATTGAAGAAACCTTAGAAATTAACTCTCTAAACCATTCTTCAAACAAGCCTCGTATCTTCTCTTCTACACCTTCTTCACGGTTGCCAGTAACAGAGAACTCCCAAATCTGGTTTAAGGCTGCCTTAAACCAGATACACTAGAACTCCCAAATCCTCTCTACAATTTTTTCTTTCACACCGATATTAACCTTCACGGTAGCACTCGACCTTCCCTAACAAGGGTTTTACCACTCTTCTAGGTTGGATTGTTTCCAAACCTCCAATTCTACTCCTATTTATAGAGATATAAACTTAACCCTTAAGAAACCTAACTTTAGGAATAAGTTTCCTTATCTTGACTCTTAATTCCCTAAACTTTAGAATAACTAAAGTTTGCTTAACAAAGAGTTTGACCAAAAAACAAACTCTTTATAACCGACTAAACCCACAGGTTGTACACATACGCCCATGGGAATCCGGTATGGAGACGTCTTCTCGAATGTCCAATCCGCAATTCTATAAAATAATGATATATAGACATTATGGTACACACAAAAATACCATTAATATTTTAAGATATGTAGGAATGTAAACGAGACAACCATATGAATGTTTGTTTGTATTTGTTTATTGTTGAGTCTGCAGCAATAAAATACAGAAAAATAATGTTAACGCTAAACTGAATTGCTGAAATGAAAGACTGTTGCAAATAACACATAAAGAACAGAGCCACTTGCTCAGTAAATTGTTTTTAACACAATAGTTCACAGATACTCCTCAAATATAAGAGATGTTATACCCCAACAACGGAAATGTGTCCATGATAGAAATGCCTGTTATAACTTGTGTAAGCATAATACAAGTTACCAGTACTCATATGAACTCAACAAAAAAATTAAAGAAAGAAATAACACTTTGTAAAACAAAGCAAAAAGAGGGAAAAAGAAGTCAAGATAGTAGGTCCTTCTAGAGTGAATTGGAATGAAAATTTCGACTTCATTTTATATGAAAAGAGAGTGAAATAAATGCACAGTTAAGTGCAAAATTATGTTGCATAATAACGACATAAGATAGTCAAAAAACGGTAAGCAATAATGTCGTCATTCATGCACATAGTAATGTTATGAAATGATTTTGGTAAGAAAACAAAATCACCCCAAATCACACGCCCCCGCATTAAAACAAAATTGATAGGAAATAAAATTCAAAATAGTTTACTAAATCATTTGATATTGGTTAGCATGTGCATAATCCCAAAACAAGTCTACCACACGAGAACAAGTCTTAGCATGTGCATAATCCCAAAACAAGTCTACCACACGAGAACAAGTCTTGGGCATAAGTAAGCCCAACTATTATCTTGGTTGGCACGTGCACAAGCCCAAGTCAAGTCTACCACACGGTAACAAATCCTTGGCATAAGTAAGCCCAACTATTATCTTGGTTGTCATGTGCACAAACCCAAGGAAAGTCTACCACACGCGAACAAGTCTTGGGCATAAGTAAGCCTTACTATTATCTGTCCACCCAAGCCTGCCCACCCATATCGATAACTAATGTTCTTAGTTAAATGGTGGTGTTCATCTTTAGTTTTTCACAATGTGGGACTAAAGGATATTTTTTCATTTACTCATAAAAATAAGTAAGTATCCATAGAGACCCTTAGGTCCTAAAATCAATCCACACCAAGACCAAAGATAAAAACTTTTTTATTAAAACTCATCTTCTCTAACATTTACAACTACACAAGTGTATTTATTTACTAACATTCACACCTTTTTTATTATAACCTCCCTTGTTAAAGGTAGGTAATCTTTATTTATTAATTGTTTACTAATTTTTTTTAATAAGGTTAAAATATTTTAGGAGTATCCCCTCATATGGTTGTGTCTACAGTATGGACCAAAGAAGTATCTGTGTGTAACCCAGGTGATGAATGGCAGATCTAGACTCCAGTGAACCATTTTGGAGCAAAACGGAAGCCTCTATAACAATGGGTCATTGTTGTTTTTTGAGATTTTTCTATGAGGTTTAAAAACTAAGCCTGTAAAAAAAATGCAGGAATCAAAATTTAGTAAAAGAAACAGAGAAATATTTTAGATAAAACTAGGGCTGCACAACGGGCCGGCGGGTCGGTTTTGGGGTAAAACCAACTACCAACCCGTCTTTTAATATTCAAAACCGTATACCAACCCGTCCACAGGCGGGTCGGGTCGGTTTCAACCCGAGGCGGGTCAGGCGGGTTCGGTTTATTTCATGGGTTAACCCGTGGCAGATAGAAAAAAACTGGCAGTAAAAAACACTAAAAACAGAAGAAAAAAAAAAAAGGAAAGAAAAGGCAGATAGAGATTGAGTTGATGAATCACCCATTAAGCCTCCTAAGAAACAACAAAAAACACCAAACATCGTCAAAATATAATAACAAATACAGTTATACAAGGGATATACACTAGCCACAAAAATAAGGATTAATTTATTTTCTTTGCTTGCTTATCATTTGTATGGAGTTGAATCTATATCGTTATCTTAGAAGTTCATGTGGCAATTATAGAACTTGAAATGGTAAGATTTTCAAATGATTTCTGAAAAATTTAGTTTGGAATAGTCTGTCTTTGGAAATTTGTGTAAGATTCGTTACACAATGAAAATGAGTGATTTTTGGCTCATTTGAAACTAGAAAGAATAATCTAACACAATAAAATTGTAAGAAAATATAGTAAGGTTTATAGCTATGTTAAAAAGACTCATCAAAAACAGAACAGGAATCCCGTATTCAGAAAATGCAGTTTCGGCAGTTTGAAATCAAAAATTCGTACAAAAATCATTTCTCAATGGAATTCAGAAATTTTGGTCTTGTTTTAAAGCTGAGAGAGTCCTCTTTGACATAAAAATAATAGGGAAGGGTATTGAAGTACAGGTAAGTGTGAAAACATCTTGACAAAACAGTACAGCAACACAGGTTCAGAATAAACGGGTTAAACGGGCGGGTTCGGGCGGGTGCTACACTAAACCCGTAAACCGACCCGTGGTGACCGGGTTTTAAATTTTTAAAACCATATACCAACCAGTAGCGGGTCGGTTCGGTTATAAAACCCGCGGTTTTGTCGGGTTCGGACGGTTGCGGTTTTTCGGGTCGGTTCCTGTGCAGCCCTAGATAAAACACTAGTAGATGATGATGGTAATGGAATCGTACCTATTTCAAAGAAATCTAGCTGAATCTTTAATTAGAAATTACAAAATCATACTTTAAAAATCTGGTTGAATCACTATAAATCTAGAAATTAATGTTGAAGAGGAAGAAGAAATGATAAAGATGAAGAAAAAGAAGAAAACATTGTTTCTATGATGAATCTTATAATTCGTAGATAAAAATTCATGAATATATGTTAATATACAAATAACGAATAAAATCTTTATCAACATAAATTAATATTATATACAACATAAGCATTTATTTTATTTTTTTTGAATAAATTGATTTATAGGAAAAAAAAACCGACTAAGTGACTTGGACTAGATCATTGGAGGTTGCCTTAAGAAGGGATAAGCCTCCAATATAAGCCCAAATCACTAATCTAATAAGAGGTACATAAGAAATAATCTAAAAACTTAAAACATAGAAACATAGGATTCGCTTTTGTTGCCTCATTAAAAACCTTGCCAAGGAAAAACCATGGTGGTAAACCCTTGACTAAGGAAAAAGTGCAACACGGAATGTCCATAAAGCTATAACGAATTTAAAACTACCTAGAAGGATAAAATTACATTTATAATTCTTCAAATTTAATTGGAATTTTTCGTACTCCATCGGTACCCAATGAGTTGTCTTCTAAAGATGATCGTATGTATGTCGTCACAAGCAAGTTGTGGAAGTTGAGCGCCTTCACTCATGATAAAACTGTCAATGTACGGTCCTGAACGCTTCTATCAATAGCAACACTAATAGAAGTGTCACGATAGCTTGTACAGGATAGAGAATTCGTCCTCTTGGAGATTCAGAATGTCGTTTTAGACTTTTCTGCAATCAAAAACTTATAAAATGAGAAATTTATTTCTGAAGAAACACAAGTAGTTGTGTCACGATTTATAAAACGGACCAAGATAAAACATAGTCAACATTGATTTTAACATCATGTTGTTTCACAAGAGCTATCATGTTTCCATGAAAAAAAGAACTACCATATAATTTAAACTAAATACTAACATTATAAAGTTAACTACTTATGGTAGTAAGGAGAATAATAGAGAATAACAAGATATAACAAATAAAATCAACAAGAAAAAACTGGTAAACGCTGTACAATGAGACGAACAATTAAAACTAAATTTTTTTTCTAAATATCATAGCTAATTGATTATGATTTCAATAATAAACTTAAGTTTGTTTTATCTAAAGACCAACTAACTACAATAAGAACAATTGATGTTACTATGCCATGTAAAGGAAAGATCTACTACTCTAAAAGAAATGACTCATAAATAGATGGAAAATATTGTACAAGGTGCCTTAAAACACTGAATAACCAGGATACAATAATATATAAGTTAAATACTAGTTGAGACAGATTTTGTGTTTTGGATTTTGAGAATTAAAGTGAATAATAAGGAAAACAGTTAAGTAACACCCAATTAAGATATGTTTAAGGCACTAAAGGTTAATGAAATTGAAAACTAATCTTCGGAGTAACTTAACCAATCAAAGCATAAAGATTAAAAAGAACAATCGGGGAGAGGTTGAAGAAAACGAACTTGTATAGCCCAATATCAGATCCTTCCAACACTCTTTTGCTAGTGAACTTGAATCGTAGTTATCCTGCAGACTTATCTACTCCTTAGGTTAAAATAGAGCTTTAATGCTTTATAACTAGAGAAGCTGAAAAAAGAAAAATTGAAGAAAAAAAATTTAAGATAGAAACCAAGAGATGGAAACAGCAAGCCTTAGGGATTTGAAAAGTCAGTGGATCAAAAGTGTGGATCCAAGATTTTAAAGGGCCTAGATATCACAACTAAAATCAACAATTGAGACTAAATTATTAAATAGAATGCAGAAACAATTAAATATCATGTGTTTTAAATCAAGGTATAATATGCCGGATCTCATACTCTCCACTTAGAACAAAGTCGGAAAATTGGAAAGGAGACCCATTTTAAAAAATCATAGGTGAACCGACCGGAGATGGAGAGCCAAGAGAAAAGAAACAGAAATGGAAAAACAAAAGTCTAAAACATCATTGTAACACACAATCTCATCTTAATTGAAACCCCTCATATTACATATATATTTAAGATCTAAAGAAAATAAACTGTCAACCCCTTTATTAAAAAGAAAAAAAGAAAAAGAAAACTGAGATTGAACCATGATTGTCAGTAACTACTTATTTGATACAGCCGAAATAAAAACTCAAATCATGTTTAACTAGTAAAAAGAACCTATAATATCTAACATTTGATTCTATGATATCAAACAATAGAAAAAACTAACATAAATTATATTCAATCGAAAATGGGTTGTAGAAATAATACTATTAAGAACGAGCGAGTTTGATTATATAAGTTCCCTATAAAAATGAGAGTTGGTAATACAATTATAATTTTAGAAAAAAAAATAAACCAAGTTGTAAAAACTGGATGGAGAAGAAAGTAGAACTTAACTTTCTTATTTGACCAAAATATTAAAAGGGAATTGATTTTTATTTTGAAATCACATACCCTGCCCAATAAAACTCCAAAATTTCATTTTTATCATCCCGCCAAACATATGACTTAGAATGCAGATTCAAAATTTTTGGTTTTTTTGTTTTTCCATAAATATTTTTTTTCCAAATATTTGATTTTTGATTTGTAACCAATATGGTAAGTTTCCCTTATTTTCTGAGAGAATATCGGGCTTCTTATCTTATTTTTAGGATAAAATTGTTTCCCAAAACCACGAACTATATTTTTCTATCTTTAACCAACTAAAAAAAGGTCATAGAATAAATTTGGCGATAGAAAATTTCTAATTATATTTTTCCTAATTTTTATCCAATAGATCATACCCTACCTTTATCATAAATTGAGTCATTCAAGTTTTTACATGTGTAATCTTTACCGGCCAAACCTTACTTTAACTTTTATTGAGTCAACTGGATTCCACTTGCCACCTCAGCCGAGCCATCAAATAAAGGGATCCCAGCAACAAGGAAAGTACTAACACCTCAGCAGGAGATGATAATGTTGTTTTTGTCTTTTGATGGAGCTTCTAACAGTATTATTAGGACGTACCTGCACAAGTAAACCAAATGGCACAAACTTCCTCACAATTGTGAAACATAAGGGGGGATTTTTTGCCATGCATATACTTGAAGTTTACTTGTTATCGGGTAGAGGCAGACAGATCTTAGATGTTGCAGTGTTATATGGAGCTTTTATCCCACTACTATATGGACCAGTCCAACAGCCCGCCATTAAACTGAATATGATAGTAGAATATGTTCTTTATTGTTGCCACTCTGATGTTGAGATTGTTTTGAGTAATATCTATGACTCAAAATGCGGATAAAATAGTTATACGATTTCAACTTACAATCTTTAGAAACTAGTGGAGTAATCTAGGTTAAGAGATTACAAATTAAAGAGGGACAAAGGTTGTGGGAATGCTTAGAGTAAGAATCCTGATTATTGGTAGTGTAAACATTGTTATTTGATCGTTTTCCAAAAGAGGAATGATATAGAAAATAGACCCAATTACTGGGGCTAAGAGCCTAAAAGGGTGTTGGGGTTGTTAGGAAAAACACTGGGTGAGAGTCACAGTGATTCTGTTAATGCCGAATATGTTTCTCCGTTTTGAGCTTGGTTTTCTGAAAGAAGAATTGTAGGTGAGAAAAGGGGGGAATATGTATGTTAGGAAGGGTATCAGGGAACTGGTTTGGTGATTTTGAGATTACATGTAATTTCATTGATTTTACATAACAATGAATCATTCTTGTTTTTTGAGATTTTTTTATAAGGTCTAGAAACTAAGCCTGTAAAAAATGCAGGAAGTGAAATCTAATAAAAAAACAGAGAAATATTTTAAATAAAACACTAGTAGTTGATGATGGTAACGAAATCATACTTATTTCAAATAAATCTAGTTCAATCTTCAGCTAGAAATTACAAAATCATATCTCAAAAATCTAGTTGAATCACTAAGAATCTAGAAAAAGTTGAAAATGAAAAAAGAAATGATGAAGATGAAGAGGAAAATATTGTTTACATGATGAATCTCACAATTCGTATATAAAAATTGATGAAGAACTCGCGGGAATAAATCATCTGAAACAGATGCAATTGCGATCACAACTTTCTCTATCTCTATGTTTTTCTCTCTCTTTAATAGATAAAACAGATAAAACTAATAATAGAGAAAAAAATCATTTATATTTATACACAAGGGTAATTTTAGAACTGGATTCCATTCTCGACTTCCTTCTAGAATAGGGTTATAAATATAATATACGAGAGCATTTGTGAAGAAGCCTCGTATATGGGATGCACTATTGATAGAAGGGCTGTATTAGGATTCAGGGTGACCAAACAATCGGTTAAGGGGTATCTTAGGGGCTATGTTAAATTTTCATATTACCCTTCTATCTATGAAAAAAGTCTAGTTTGCCCTTCAATTAATTAAAACCTAAATAAAACAAAACCTTAGAAAATTTTCATTTCAATTCAAAACTTTCCCTCTCCCTCCATATCTCCTCCTTCTCCATTTGAACCGAATTTCTCCATCGAATCAATTAATTGGCAATTCGAAAATTTTGTTGTCGATTAAACTCTAAAGTTCGTGATGAAGAATCCTACTAAAGGTGTAGAAGGTAGTAGTGATGACAATCAAAATCAAACTAAACAACTTAATGAAGAAATTGAAGAACAAATCGGTGGTGGAGGAAATCAAACTCCCCAACCACAACAAATGGTGTATATAAGGTATTCAGCAAAACCTATGTTATTTTTAGAACCCAAAAGTGATTGATTTTCTTGTTTGATTGATGGTTTTTTTAAAAAAATTGGGTTACAGAAAAATTTACGGTTGGGTTCGATTGGAAAACCCAACGGTAAATGTATGTTCTGAAGAACTTACGGTTGGGTTCGATGCTAAAACCCAACCGTAAAACTAAAATTGGTATTTATGGTTGGGTTGGATTGTCAAATCCCAACCGTAAATCATCCTGGATGGGAAAACTTTTTTTTGAAGATTAGTTACGGTTGGGTCTGATGCTAAAACCCAACTGTAAAACTGTTACGATTTGGTGTTCATCCATAAAATTACGGTTACGGTTGGGTTGGGAAGAACACTTAACCGTAGTGGCGTTTACGGTTGGGTTCGACATGAAAACCCAACCGTAAAATTCTCTGAATCACAAAAGAATCATCATTTCAAACGTAATTTCATCAAATTTGAGCCATAAAAGACCAAGAGTTTAAGTTAGAGGTATACCTCACTACTCTGGTTGAGTGAATCAAAATCTAGGGTTTTTAAAAAAAAAACTAATAAATTCTCTTCTAATTTTTCTTCCCACCAAACCAAAAAGAAAAAAAAATTGATTTGATTAAGTTTAAGATTATTTTAGATTAATTATGATTAGCCTAATCTATTAACTAATCATGTGTAGTTTAGCCATTATGAAAACATCATGGATAAAGGGTTTTAAAAATTCACTTTAAATATTTCTATTTCGTCTTTACATGAATTATCCCTCTATCAATACTGCAGCCCCTATATAAGGTTTCTTTGTAAAAGCCCATAAAAGGTGGGTATTCAATTTTCACAGATAGGAAAAATAAGAGTGTCTCTTTTCATGGTCTCAATTTTCAACTTTGGTTAGCTCAAGTTTATTTTCTCAAGTTGGTTTCATCCTCTACGTTTTCCGAACATATAAAACTTGTTGAACTAGCGCATCCTCGTGCACCATATTCTTTCCATCTGATGTTGAGAAAAGCCTTTTCAACTTCCAACACCTTCCTAATCCTTGCATTACTAGATGATTAAGACATCTTCTAATTTCTGACGAATTAGTCTTCTATGAACAAAAATCAAACCCAACTGGAATTAGTTTAACTAAAATTTGACGATGATCTATGATAGAAGCCTAGTCCTGAACCTTGGTTTAATATATGGAACCAGTCCAAGTTGTGTGGAGCTGTCATAGCTGTATTTTAATTAACTGAATATTGCTGCAAAATGCACACCACATGGAAAAGCTCTTGCCTACTATTTCTGTTTTTACTCTTTGGTTGCTAACAAAAAACTATTAGTTATAAGGATAGGCGGAGTTAAGAATGAACAAGTGGAGCCCTCGTTACCAACATGACTTCCAATTTTTAGAGCCCGATTTCTAATTGTAGATCTTTTTGTTACTTTCACCATAAAGAAAAGTTATCGTTTATAGCAATCCGTAATTTCATAAAAACAGATATGAACCCAAATTTTATAAACATAAGATTTCTTCATAATTAGTACCTAATCCTTGCAGTACTAATAGACATTTTTTAATTTCTAACGAATTAGTCTTTGTCCAACAAAATCAAACTTAACTTGAATTATTCAAATTTTCCCTATTGCCTTGTCAATGACAGAATGTAAGTAGCAGTTTTTTTCAATCTTCTCGATGCTAATGCTTTGGTCAACAACTCCAATGACTAAAGATGATGAATGCTCATTTCACCCGCTAGCTGCTTTTCCTATTTCTTTATTTAATACTAACTCATATCCCCCACCCACGTCTTGAGCCCAATCTGTATGCTCCCATCGTACACAGGAAACTAGTCACATAGCCTGCTACTTTCTACAAGGTTGATCAAATTTTATCAATCTATATTTCAATCAAAAAAGAAAAGAAAAATAAAATCAACCGTAAAAGACCCTTCTCTCTCTGATCACACGATCAATATTTAATCTCAAGTTTTAACATTCTTTTATTTTTATTTTTGGAGAAAGTGATATATCTGTCAAATCTAAAAATAAATTATCTCTTCTAAAAAAAATTATAGTATTTATATGACTGGCTTGTAATATAAGATTTCATGTTAAAAATAATAAATTTTATATTAACCCTGTATTTTTAAGTTTTCGATAAAACTAAAATACCTTTTTATCCATTTATTTTTACCAAAAAAATTATTAGAAAAAATATTTACCAAATTTTACGGTGTATTAATTTGACCAACAAATTTATTAAACAACAATGCTATTAGATAGGCAGAATTCTATTATCAAAATGGATTTTTTCACATAATACCTTTATTTATTATGCATAGTTATAATCACAATTAAATTGATGTTTCTAGCATTATAACTATGATACAGGATAAAACTGTAAAGATAATGTATATTTATGAACACAAAAAACTTTTTTATTCTAATTTTTTTTTCACCTTTATATAAAGGACGGAGGAAGTAATATATTTACCAAATTTCACAGTACATTCTTTTAGGGAAATCTTTTCACATTTCCACAATTCTCTTTCTCAAAAATCTTTCTAGTACATTGTTATTTGGTTTTGTTCTTCATTTTAGATATTTTTTTGTTTAGTTATTTAAGAGGAAGAATAGATGACCAACTAAGGTTTAGCAATGGAACTAATCAATAACTTAAGTCTTAATTTCATGTTTAATGATGTTATTTCTGGAGAAATCATGATAGCTTTTGTTTAGATGCCATTCGCAAGATATATAAAATCTTGATTATTTTTTTTTTTTGTTTGAATATAATTTCTTAAGAACTTTGTACAAGTAACCGCTGTAAGTATGCAGCCGACAAAAATATTGACCTGAGTCCATGGGAAAAGGTATTATCTTCTTATTTTCGCTGATTCATTCAAATTTTGTATATGACTTTTTATAAACTTGTTTTTTACTCTGTTTGAATACTACCGAGCAAAAAAATAAATAAAATCCTTATTGGACTGATTCAATCAGATGTTGAATGTATATTTTTCTTTTATATTTTTTCTATGAAAAAGTCCTTTTTTCACAATTTTTGAGTAAATTTTATTTTTCCACCTTTATGTTATGGGTAAAAAAAATGTATTTTCACCCTGATGTCTTTTCGGGAAAGTTCTTTTTTACTTGTGTTTATACTCTATAGAAAGAATTCGGGTTTTCACACTTGATATTTTTTAGAAAAATTTATCTTTTCATTTGGATTTTTATGTAAAAAGAGCTTATTGTTCATAATTTTTAACCATATGACTTTCCGGACGAGAAATTATGTTTTCACGCTTATATTGAAGAAATATTCATTTTTCCATACATATTATTTAGACTTTAAAAAAAATTAAAAAATACATTTCTAGTAAAAAATTACTTTTTATAATTTAACTGAAACTTTTTAGCATTTGTAATATTTTCCTATGGAAATCTTTTATTTCACTTTCAACCAAAAATCTAAATAGTAAAATAAAATATTGAGGAGAAAGAAAAAAAATAGTAAATTTGTACGAATAATTATTTTTCACGTTTGTTCAAAACTTTTATTTTTAAAGTTGTTTTTAAGGAAAATTCGGCTTTGGTCAACAACTCCAATAACATGTAAAACAAAGTACATAATTGATTGAATAAAGTTAAAGGTGACGCGCTCATCTCACCCACCAGATGTCTTCCCTAGCTAATTCCTTCTTTGTTTAATATTCCTCACCCATATCTTTAACCCAATATTTTCTTTGAATAAGCTATTCACCATAGGCTGCTACTTTCTCCGAAATTAATCAAATTTCCAAAAGTAATAGGACCAAAATCATCAAAAAAATAAATAAAAATAAAACAAAATTAACCGACCATTCCTCTTCTCTCTAAAGTCAGATCTCACGGTCAATATTTAGTATGAAGTTTCTACCATTTTTTATTTTTTGTATTTGGAAAAATAAGAAGGGGAATCTTAAAATGAAAATTTGAACGTTGACTTCAAATCGGAGAGTCAATTAAGTTACTAACCAACTGGTTTAGGTTGTTTATTAATTTGGTTATTTCTAAGACCTTATGCTTAGTCCTATGCATATACCATATGATCAAATTTGCCAATTTTAAACCATTATGAATATGTCAAATGGATAAATTAACCGGATAAATTGAAATATTTGTCGGTTCGCACATTGCGATAGAAAGTATATTGGCGGTATAGACTTCATCGCTGGCTAGTTATCTCATACAATGGTCATGGCTGAATCCCCCTATAAATATCCAATCTCAAAATTAATTCAACTCACGCTTTCTCTACACCTCAATCTCTCACATATATTTGTGTTTATCTAAAACGAAGCTCTTTTAATTTTTCTTCAAAATGACTTCTAATTATTCTCAAAATCAGGAAATTGGTGTTAATAAAAAAGTTCGTGCTTCAAAATTTTCAGCAGTCGAAGATGAAAGCGTTTGCAGAAATTATGTCCATTTCACACTCGATAGTATAAATGGTGCATCCCAAACAGGCATCACCTTGTGGAATAAGATGTTTAATAAATTTAAAGAGGAAAGAATGAACATCTATAGTCAGTATAGAGAGGGGTTGTCAGGTCGTTTCACTAAAATCAATAAGCGAGTAGCCTAATATATTGTTCATGTCATGCAAGTCACTCGTGCTAAAACGAGTGGTGAAGTCGAAAGGGATCTACTAAATTATATTAAATGTCCTTTTTTAAAAAAAGTTGTATAATCTTTAATAAATTTGTTTTTTGTAAATTACTGGGGCGCAATGGCACCACAAACAAGATGTACAATTTGAACATGAAACTTGTTACAATATATTAAAAGTGTTTCCCAAATATAATTCATTACTTTTAACAAATATGCACTCCTAAAAGATCACCATACCCTCCTTCTACCTCTACACAAAATTCAAGTCTCAATTCACCATTTTCTCTATCGGATAACATAGGAAATCCGCATCCTAATTTAGATCTCAATGCAGCTAATAACAACAAATGATAAAAATTAGGAAGAACCGCAACAAAATTAGTTGGTGTCAGCGGAAAAGTTTTCATGAATGCTCGTCCAATAACTCCGACTCACTAAACCATTTTGTCGTCGTTCTGCACCTCTGACCGGATAACACACTACCTAGTTTCCGCAAAGAGATGAATCTTCTTCCTGAGTAAATTTAAGTTGATCCATAATTCAGGAGATTAGAATGAGAGTATATATAAAAGTTTTGTGAGTGGTGCGATTCATCTTGTGGAAAGGTGGGTATATAACTTTGAGTTAGGAGACGTTGGCGGTTAAGTGTGTTCACCGCCAACGGTTAGAAAAACTTAAAACATTAAATTACTTGAAAAATTAACTTTGAAGCAACAAATTAGAAGTCCAAAAAATAAAATAAATCAAACATAATTTCAAGTATGCCCGCTCGAACTTCCAAACACGTCCAAAGATTCGCAGTCATGTCTTGTCTTAACCAGTCGTACAAATTTGTGTTCTAAATATGATTAGTCATTTGCAAATAGTTCCTTGCAGGTAACTCTCTTGTTGGTTGAACATCAGGCCTCAAATCTTCATCAAAGTGGTTAGTCCAATTCGTATTACGTTGGATTTCCTGAATTACCATGTTATTCTTAATTATCCACATAAGCGTAGTCTTAAGCATTTCGCGAGCACTTAAACCACGGTATGGTCCAAAAATCATAGCGAACTTCCGCTTAAGAATTTTAAAAGACCGTTCCACATCCCTTCTCGAAGCCATTTAGGAGTTGTTAAAATGCATAATTAAGCGACCCACTTCATTTGCGGGGTGCTGACGGTATGCTTGAACTAAGGTAGACCATTTAGGATATATTTCATCCTCAAGATAATACTTGTGAGTGTATTGATTCCCATTGACATTGAACCTTACGTTGGGGAAAATTCCATACTTGAGGTCTTCGAACATAGGTGATTTATGCAGAATATTTATGTCATTTTGCGAATGCGACAAACCAAAAAGATCATGCCATATCCAACAATCTTAAGTAGCGGCAACTTCCAAAATAACTGTTGGTTTTGGGTAATACTCTTATATTGACCGTGCCAATTAATAGGATATCTCTGACACCCAATGCATGCAATCAAGACTACCTAGCGTTCCTGGAAAGCCCCCATCCTGACTTTGCTTTAATATTTCTCTGACATCTGTCTTTGTTGGTTTACGTAAATACGTTGGACCAAAATGATCATAGTTACACAAAACAATGAAAGATATTTGTATGAAGTTGTTTTTCCCATACAAAGATACTCGTCGTTAGAGTCTGCTGGACTACCGTAACCTAGAATCCTTATTACGGCCGAGATAACCTTTTGTTCTGGACTATGACCTCTAATATTCAATGCATCAAACTGATAATTAAGATCAAGTTGTATCGACAAAGCTCTACGATAACCTTTAATAACAAGTGTCGGGGCATGTGGAATCAAGGTTGCATATCCTAATCAAAGAATACGCAATCGAGATTGAAATAATAGTGCATCAGCTTTTGGTGGTACTCATCCCGCCCCTGAAATACAATTCTTCTTGTAAATACTTCTTTTGGATCAGAAGCTCTTGGCATCTACCCCGATCGTTCTCCCAGTATCATAATGTTGGTCAGTTCTCTATATTTATCTGACTCATCTTCTAGTTGTTGCATACTCGAATATAAGTTTGTTGTTGTGCTTTAAACCGATCTATAACCATTTTAACCTCTTCCTCAAAGAAATCCTATTGATTGTGAGATTAAAAATAAAATAAATTAAAAAAATCTATGTATTAATTCTAAAAATAGGTAGATAATACGAATTTTGTGTAAAAATTGATGTGAGTTGGCCGAAATTGTTAGAAGTATGTATAATGGTAAAAAAAATTGGTCATTGCCTGAAAATAGTCGTTAGCAATCTACTATCCATCGAGCGGTAAAGTCTAGGTCGCCAGCGACCAAAACTTTATCACCGAATAGAATTTAAATCGCTTATTACATTTTCCATTATGGCACGGCTAATTTACCTACCACATGACATTGTAAATTTAACTAGTCAATTTACCTATATGCATAGGATTTGGCCTTATAGATGAAAATCAGGCTCCTTCGAGCACCTACAGTGGTGCGACTATAACCTGGACCAAACCCAAATTTAGTTTTTGGTCCTCCCAAAACCAATCACTGTAGGGGACTAAATTTGGGTTATGGTCCAGCTTTTCTACTGTTTGGGATCATATTTGATCCAAGAACTGGACCAAACACGAATATGGTGGAGCGTTAACTTACCCGTGCATCTCGTGCCAGGCGTGACGTTACCTGTGCGTCTCGTGCAGGCGTTTACCTAGACGTGCGTCTGAAGATTCACCAGACGTGAACGTAATGTTACGCCCCATCAGGCGGTTGTCTAGGGCCACGTCTGTCACTTGGGCGTTTACCTAGACGTGCGTATAAAGATTCACCAGGCGTGAACGTAGTGTTACGCCCATCAGGCGGTTGTCTAGGGCCACGCCTGTCACTTGGGCGTGCTCTTACACGTGCGTCTACAATCATACTGCGTCTCCCACCGAGCGTTAATCCAGTGTCCGTCCAACCAAGTGTTTTCACTAGTATACGCCCATACAACAACATTCCAACAGATGGATCCTTAGTCTTCCGCCCAATACCAAGCGTTAGCTTAGTCTCCGCCTGATCAAAATTTACTCTTGTAATTACGTTTCAGGCGAAATATAACCAAAAGAATTTAGTATTTAGTCTTTGGTCTACAATGACTGTGAATGCTCTTCCTATCAATTGGGTTAGCCCCAGTTAATTTTCAACCATACTTAAGCTTTTCTTGATCACCGTGGTTGAGAACAAAAACATAAATCAAAAAGGACAAAAACATAATTCAAAAAGGGGATTCCCACTTACAAATGTATTTTCCTAGACGCACCAATTATTATGACTATAATAATCCTAAGAAGCACCAATTGTGACTATAATAATCGAAACCTTATTAAATAATTTTCTTCGAATACAAAAAGTCTAACAGAAAATGAACAGATGGATTTTTTTTATATCTATATATATCTCTTCGATAAGTGCCTATAAATTAGTAAATTAGCCAATTCATATCACCACCACCACCATCTAAAAACCCCCAAAAGAATGAAAATGAATTTTTTTTCTTTCATATTCATTCTTATCATTCAATTCTCTTCATTTTTCTCTGTAAATTCTCAGTCAGATTCTTGTACTTCTAACAGTTTGAATCTTAAAGGTCTTCCTTTTAATACAACATCTCTAAGTTGTTTCCCTCTTTGGAGTACTCATGATTATGTCCTTAGAGTAAGTTTTTAATTCATTTCATTAATTTTTTTAATTATTAGTTCTTTAGATGTTCTTCGTGTTCTTGACGAAACTTTTTACTTATTACTTTGATTGATGCAACAGTATTCAAAGACAGGATCAGACGTGTGGAACTTCCTACTATCAGCCCCGAGTGGAAACAATTATATCGCAATGGGATTTTCACAAAGCGGGAAAATGATAGGGAGCAGTGCCGTAGTTGGATGGATTGGCACAGACAGTACTGGTATTGCTAAACAATATTTCTTGGGGGCTAAACGACCGAATGCAGTAATCCCAGATCAAGGAAATCTAACTTTTGTCGATAAATCATCACCGATGATTTCATCACAAAATTCGCGGTTATATCTTGCATTTCAATTGAAAACTGAACAACCTTTAACGAACGTGATTTATTCGATCGGACCGGACGGTTTTGTGCCGGATTCGAGGTTCCAGTTAACACAACATGTTGATCAGGGAAATACACTAGTCAGTTACCAAACAGGTAAGAAAATTTATACACAGAAACTTGAAAAGCCTTTTTCTTTTATGTTTGCTTTTCTAAGGAAAATTAAAATTCGAAGCCAATTTTGTGCATACTCCTTGAAAGAGTGTTAATCTGACATTTTCATTCGGAGAAAAAATAAGTTTTTCGTTCGTATAATGTGAAATGGACTGGAAAAATGTCATTGTTGCATTAATTTTGGACAATTAGCAGTACCAACTCCCAAGTTTTAATTGTGTACATGTATTATTGTAGAGGGATCCTAAATGATTGAGGTCACATACCCTCTTTGTTTTTATAATATCCTGTGCACTCAATCATGTTCGGTGTTCTACAAAAGTAGAAGGATAAGTAGAAAAAATTGGGAGATGCTGATGAATATTTCGGTCTATATTTTCAGGTCAGGATAAAGCTCCAGGTCCGCCTTCAGGTGATCAAGCTAAAGATCCAGGTGCGCCTTCAGGTCAAGCTAAAATTTCAAGTGCGCCATGGATATGGTTTTTTCTTCTTTTGCTCTCCATTACTAATACCATCACTTGATGAGATTCTTTTTGTAACTTTCTGTGTTAGTATAACCTTTTGATTTTGCTGTTTTTAATTCGACTCTATGAATTCTCTCATGGAGCTAGATTGTTGTTGTTGTATGTGTGGTGATCAAGGATATTAATAAATCTCTCTTTGGGTTATTTTATTTTTTTCTGTTACATACCTACAAGTCTACAATCCACACAAATGTCCACAGTGGTTACTAACCGAGAAGTAATAGAATCATTTGGTGAAAGTTTTCTTTGAAGCATCTTGCAAAGAAATTCCAATGCCTAGGCAACCTTGTGTAACTATACCAAGACTAAAAAGCAAAAGTGTATTCTAAGACGCTGGTTGTTTCCCCTTAATCTGCAACCTTGGTGTAACTGTAGATTGTTTTGCCTCTAATGCCTCCTGCAATTGCTTCAAATCACAAACCAATTCCACCGATTAGTCATCAACAGGTGCATTCATTGCGAAAAAGTGATACAGTTGCATCATATTTTTTTGTTGCAGTTTATTTTGTGCGAGAGTGAATGCACTTCGTCGACCTCTTACTATATAGACATGTGTCTACCGTTCAGCCATCACCCTTGACTTTATAATATATATATATAAACTAGGATGTCACTCTATGGATAAAACTAGAAAAAATGAAAATGAACAAAAGAAAACCAAAATGTAAAGCATCTAACTATGAAAAAAGTGATATTAAGGGGAGAAGTCAAATATAATTTCAGGAGGATATTAGTAGCAGTTAATATCCGAATTTTACAGCACAACTTTAATAAATTAATAAACAATTGAGAGACCAGCAAATTCTAATTTACAACAACCTTGATAAACATTTGGCCACCGAATTCTAATTTACAATACGGATAAATTAATAATAAATTCTGATTTATAAGTTGTTGTTTTTTTTGGGTACAGGCTTTACTCCTCGGTCTCTCATCTAGATTAAACCTTAGCCAAGGAATCAGATATTTCTGACTCATCATCATACGTTTCCAAGAAATCTGACTCATCTTGATATTTCGGTATGTCCAATGATATCGTCTGATACCTACTTTGTGAAGGGCACTGAGGGAACTGATCTGCACCACTGAAACCGCTCAAAGAATATTCGTGACACTGAACTGATCTACCCCAGATTAATGGATCCACCTGAAAATTTTAAAGAAAAAAATGTTGCCGTCAGCTTCTACCAGCATACTGATAAGATCTGGCAAAAGCAATTCCATTGCAACCAACACTCCAGTTATATCAAATACCTGCATAATTGGTTTTTTACAGAAGCACAAACATAACCGCCATTAACTTCCACACAACTACACATTTTGGTTACCTCATCTTCATGTAGCCCTCCAACTTCAACCTCATACCCGATAACAGTTTTAACCTAAGAAAAATATATCAGAGGATTTGCACCAGAGTGAGGTCAGAAAGCACAATATACACCATAGGTAAGTAAAGGTAAACACAACATGGGGATATACCGTCATAAATAGTGCTGAGGCGGATAATCAATAAACAGACTAGAACTACGCGCGGCTAAAGCTAAAGAACAGGTAAGCTCTCAATCAAGAGAAAAAAATACATAGTACCGATAGATATTCACACAATCTGATTAAAGAGGACCATCATACATGAATGAACAACCAAAGCACAACCAAGATATTGCAAATTCGATACATTACAGTATTTCACACAGATCCCATATAATGTCAGTCAGGTATGAGATGCCTACCTTTTGCTTAGCTAGCATATGACTTTCTTTATTCTTTCCAGCTACAGTAATCTCTCCATCATCTTTGATCATAGAAATCCGTGCTCCTGAGTAACAAAAGAAAGATCAAACAAATCAAGGCACTGAAAGAATACCTAGTAAACAGTATGAATGCAACATCAACGTCGTAAAGTGGAGGTATTTGGGTACAGTTGCAGGGTTAAATACTTAAATGTTCTTTCTCTGAGGTTCGAACAGTCAAAGTTAAATTACAACCAATAAAGTCTTTAAAGATTGGAAGGAACTCCTTTTATTTACCACTCTTCTCAAATCCTTTAGTAAAGAGTTTAATCGTTTGGGTGGTGTCTACTCATCGTTAGTCATTCCTCTCCAAGTGGTTGCTTATTGATCGCGTGAAAGTAAATGATATCAACCGTAATTCTTGACAAACAAGAATATGTCACCCAGAAAATCATGACAAAGGCTGTTCAAAGATCAAGATTCATATATGGGTAGTGCTTAAAATTAAACGTTACCCAAGTCAAGTGGCAGTTAACGACAATGTGCACGGTGGGGCTTACCAAAGACTTATTTCCTACAAAAAAACAAATCTCTCCACTGCCAATATACAAGGAGAACAGACAGCTGAATGTCACGACCCCATTGTATGTTAGTGTAAGATTGATAAACATTTAGCACCGCAATTAGATTTTATTTGCTTAAAAATGCAGAGTACTGCCCATTCCTTGTGTTTTTCTTTCTGCAACTGAAGGTGAATTTCCCACAAAAACGACTGATGTATACAAATTGAGAGGTATCAAATACTACTCTAATAGATAACGTCTGTTGGCATAGATCTGTTTCATTATTTAAAATTAGCAACCTGAATTGAAGCTTACCGTCCCCGGCATCAACTCCGAAGGGTTGACTCTTGTACGAATAACTGGGGACACCGAGAAGAAGATCACCACCCAGGTTCTCAGCTTCATCCTCTCCTGGTCTTATTTGTGTCGCTGTGGATATAACCTGTGATTCATTGTGCCACAACTCCATTAGATTAAACTAAATGGTAATACCATAAGCAAATCAAAGGTCAAGAAGAAATCAAGGTACTCGTGCCGGACAAGCAAGGACACTGCAGCAGCTCTGCTAGCCTTTAGACTTTAATTTTATTGCAATTTAGTTCTATAAAGCTTGAAAAGAAATAGAAGAAGCAAGAAACGAAACAGAAGACCAGAAAACATGGCTCCCTTATTCTTCCATATAAGCCTGGACGTACACATTTTATATTCATTAGAAGCATAAATAACATTAACCTGACCCTAAATCCCGTATTCGGGTATCCTAATTCTTTTTGGGCATTGTGTTGAACTACACGTTTTCATACCCGACATCCTCACTCATACATATATCGCTGTTGCACAGTTTTAGGGATGATTCGCTGTTACATATATGCTACTTCATTTATCCCCATAGTTGCAGGTGAAACCAAACTGCATTTTGGGAGATTTTCAACTATATTTCCATCTTTTCAGGGAAAAATTAATTATTGTCTGATAAGCTTTGAGTACAATATTTCAGAGTGTTATGGGAAAGCACAGAGAAGAGAAAATAAAAATGCACCTTTTTATTCTCGGAATCAGGTGAGAAAGCTTTCGACAGTTCTTCCACAAGGATTCGTGGTTTTCTGTACAGCACTCTCCTTTGCTACACGTACAACCCCAATTGGGCAACCTTAAGGAATGTCAGATAGCATAAGAGCTGCAGATGTGGCATTGGAAACCATTACATCTGTATCATGTTCTAGGTCGCAACAGAGAACTTTTGCCATCACTTTTACATCATAGTAAATGTTTGCTGGAAAAAGCCGTTGAATAGGTGTACGAATAATACGAGCACTCTGGCTCCGCATGAAGGATACACCACGCACACCATCAACATCGTCATTGCAATAAAACTGTTTTTGTAGGTACCAAATAAAATGCGAATATATAGTTTGAGAAGAAGAATTAATAATCTCATTCCTAATAAAATGCACACGTTAGCAATATAAAAAACCTTAGATGCTGAAATGGAAAAGGGTAAAAAAAAAGTATGAAATGCACCGAATAGGAAAAAAAATTATGGAATTGGGAATTTGAGCATAACAAAATACACTCCAACAAAGCCTAAATTGTGATAAACATAAGACAAATTTGAATTGTGACTTAAGGGGAAACAAACAGACGATTAATTGTATTTCGGCTTTAAAGGTCCATACCTTGTGTTAGTTGAAATAGTTATATAGGAGGCTTGTGATATTAAACGAGACTATAAAGTTACAAACTTTGTGCAATCATAATCTCGATTTAGTATAAGAAAAAGAAATCTGTTGAGATAGATTCCTAGATATATCAATTCATGATTTGGGCTGACTACGAACCAACCAACCACTTGTATATCTATTTCAGTTTGAATGAGGAGTAATTAATAAAATAAAAATAAAAATTGCGCAGCGCGAGGAAGAGGAAGAGAGGGGGAAACAGTGGAGAAGACTTTGGGGACTGGTTGATCCTCCTTTTCCATATTTTGCATCTTCAATACAATCCCAGCATCACATTGATGAGGTGATAAATGTGCGATCTTTGGATTTGTTTCAAAACTAAGACGGTAAGAACCTATCTGGAATTCTTCCTTACATGATGCTACTTTCAGGCAACAAAATCCTCGTAACCCAATTCTCCAGTTGAGAACATTTGATCTCCTTCCTCCTAGTGCTATTGATAGTGCCATGGCGGTGAGAGTCTTAAGAGAAGAGAGAGAAGTAGAAGACAAGTTATTCTTATAAAGGTCTTTACTCTTTTACCTATTCTGTAGGGATTTATAAAGGTAGAGAAGTTCAAAGCCATCCGACAGTGATGGATGACAGCTTTAGTGAACCATTTTGCAGCAAAATAGAAGCCTCTATAACAACAGTAGATATGAATGATTACGATCATGGACTTGCGAAATTATACAAGTTTGAGGGTAAGGAATTAGCAATCCCACACTACTTTGAAAGATGAATGACAGCTCAAGTGAAGCATTTGAGAGCAAAACAGAACAATTAAAATGTCTAAATATGGCATCCTTTAATGTTGTTTTTCTGAGATATATTATGAGGTTTCAAGACTCAGCCTATCAAACATAGTGGCAGTTTCAAAACCTGGTGGAAATATTGAACATTGTTAGATAGACAAAACTTTGTTTCACACAAATTAAGAAAACTGCTTGACAACGTTACAATAGCTGAATCCTCCACCAAAGCAACAATTTCATAAGCTATAAATGTTCTCTTGAAAACAGAAAATAGAGATTGACCATGATTCTACTATCAAGATCAAAATATCCTTAAAACATAACATGATTCTTGGTACAATAAAGACTTAACATCAGTGGTGATCGTACCGCCTGCTGCTGCATCAATATATGCAAGGTAAAATCAGAAATGATACATTGCGGATATTGGAACTAAGTTTCTGGCAATTGAAAGATATCTTATACAACATGAGAAGTGAGTAAACAACAACAGTTGAGATACCTGTGGCGGCCATGATCTCTTGAAGAACGCTCCCTCGACCGGGATCGTGATCTTCTGCGACTCCTAGAATCATGATTCCGGGAACGCTCGGATTCTCTCTCCCGTTCCCTGTTACGATCCCGGTCATGATCTCTGTTCCTACGGTCATAATCTCTTCCTCGATCGCGGGTATCACCTCTATCATCCCTACTAACCCTACGATCCCTGCTTGCTGCTCTGTCGCGGTCCACGCTTCGCTCTTTCGATCTGGATCCAAAAAAACAATCTTGAGAGAATTAACAAAACAACAGATATGTGTAACTCGAACAACTTAACCAGTACTGATGGACATCAGCAAAAATTACCTTCTAACATCTTCAGATCGATCTACTACCTTCCGAACCTTATTTCTGTCTTCCTACAGTAAATTTGATCCCCATTGAATTACCATCAAATATTGCAATTTAAAATGCAGTAATAGCAACCATTATTTAGACTCAGACCTATAAATTCAGCAAGAAAGGAGACGCAGAGATACTCTTGAACCCTAACAGTTAATAACCCCTCATACCAATCAAGGATAACTTACAAACATAGTGCACCTGCAATTGTTCATTGTTTGAAGAATACTGTACCCTTCTTTAACACCTCCCCCCAACAAACCACCACAAACATACAAACACTTTTTTTATGGAAGAATGTTAACAATGGTTGGCACGACCCAAAAAATTGAAATTATAGAGAATTCTTACAAAAAAGAGCCTGAAGACATAAGAGGTAACAACATACAGATTCGCCTTAGCCCAACGTTTAATATTTTAACTCTGAAGATGGCCCCTTTTTGACTTTGTCGCAACAAGACATGAAGATATCAGCTCAAGTGAACAAATAGAACCTCGATACCAGCGAAATACATACAATTTTTAGTAGGCATGATTTCAGCTCTTCATTTCCCATTGATGAGCCCCTTCTTAACTTTTGCCATTTATTTCCAACAAAAAAGGAGGGAAAGCAACTCATGCAAAAAATAAATAAATGAATCTCACCTGAAGCTCTGCTAACTTCTCACGGATCTGCATATAACCCAAATGAAGCTTTCCCCCAAAATGATCAGCCAAACGGCGGTCACTAAAAAAATATATGCAACATCAAAGCAGCTACTCATCGCAGAAAATGCATAATTATTTAAAAGAATAGAGCATTTCAAATGTAGATATAGCCTGTTAGTTTTTAACAGCGACAAGATCTACAAGCAAGAAAATGGAAAAACACGCACATTCTTTGGCTGCAAAAGTTATCCTCGTAAAAGTGGGGCCAAAAGCCTGGTGACAAGTAGGTGTAACATGCCTGGTCAAAAGCTGAAGTACTAAAAATACTACATACTAGTCTTCCTTTTTCTTTTTCCGTCAAGAAGCTAGAGGCTGCTAAGGAACTTCAAATTTGATTGTTTGAGCTACTTTGGATTGAAACATACCTGTCGTACACGCTCAAAAATGCTCCACAAATATCACATACACGTAGCTTCTGATCAGTCTGTAAAGGAAACCATATTCTAAATGAGGGTATTGTTCCATGCTATAATAGATTCAGAGCTTTTCTTAGGCATCAAAATTTTCTTCTAAGATAATTCAATAAATTGGCAAGTTCAAAAGGAACAGAAATCAACTCACAATGCGAACATCAGCAGCAGTATATTTCGAGGAGTCCGGTAGTGGCTCCTGCCTTGCACCTAACTGGAGTGGAAAACATAAGGTGGAAAAGATTAGAAAAATCGACTGAAAATGAATCTTATCAGAGACATATTTAGCTGCCAAAAGCTTGGAAAACGAAATAACTGTTGCCCAAGTCTAATATTGTCCCAAAGGAAGAATCCAAGAATAAAAGGTGAGGAAATTAAAAAACCTTCTTCAGAGCTTCAGCCTCTTCTAGTGCTTTTTGTGCCTCATCCACCATGCCAAGCTCACCTGCATAAAGAAGAATTAATAAATTGCAGACGAACATTGAGCTACGTATACAAACATATGCAAGAAAATAACCACACTGTGGAGTAAATTGCATACAAGAGACATCAGATGTTAGAACAGCAAATAGAATTATCAAAAGGTTGACAATCAACAGGTCAAAAAATCAAACACCTTTCGATATATTCCCCAAACAAAAACTCAAAAATTGATTCAAAGGGGAAATAGTTGATGTACCAAGGTCCTCTGCCTTCTTCAGCTTCTCATTAATCATTTCTTGAGTGTGACGATCTGGCGGAGCAAGCACAGGCAATGGGGCCAAAGGTGGAGGAGCAGGAAGCGGCTGCTGTAAAGAAGCTCTATCCTTATTGAAGGCGTCGAGAAGAAGCATTGACTAGCATTCAAAATATCAATACAAAACACAAATGTGAGAGTAAGCTCCGGAAACTTCACTTACAGGGTAAAAAGTACATGATAACCAGAAGTAACATGACAAGACAAATGTGTTTTTCTTAAGAAGCTGAGATCACCTGTTTGTCTGCCCTCTTTGTTCTAAGTTCTTCCACCAATTCCATAGCACGAATCTTACTATCAGCCAAACCTTCAAGATCTGAAGATTCAAATAATTCAAGCACAACATTAGTGACAGGCCACTGTTCCTGCCAGTGTACAATCATGAGCCTCATAATGCACACTTATGACGAGGCTAAACAGGAAAAGGGGACTCATTTTAACTGCATATAATTAGACTGAATGTTAAAATAAAGTTTGTGCCAAAGGCCCAAAACTAAATACAATAAACTGTATCTGTAAGAACTTTCATATCTGTACTGTTTGAGTATGAGAATGAGCAAGCATTTTAAGTACCCATTTAAAGAAACATTACCAAGTTTATCAACTTCTTTTAACTTCTCCGCAATTTGCTTGGATAACTCGAGCACCTCAGGTGACTGTATATTTGGAAGGAAACAAATATTTGTATCAGATAAATAGTCAGTCAACAAGAGATGATGGATATGTATGTACATAGTGATCCAGAGGCGTTTACCTGGGTAACCTCAGACACAGAGATAGCAATAGCAGCTTTAGCATCATCTTCCTCCAAGCGCTTAAGAGCTCTTGTGATTTTCCGATCACACTCTACAATAAGCCTATCTATGACATCCTCCAATTCTCTTTCATAACTATGACCAGCACTTGCTTTGGCTTCTTGATATCTTTTAAGGACTTAAGGAAATCCGTGTGTAACAAACCAAAACTCCAAACTCTAGTATCAATCATGATAATTAAGAAGTTGATAGCAAAGGCATAGACAGTAAGCACATAGTCAAATATCGATTTATCAGTCTAAATAGATATCAAGATTTGAAGGAGAATAAACATGAAAATCATGCCTGATGGAGAACTTATGGAGTATAAAGATCTTTCCATGGGACCAACAAAGCACATGAACATCAATATTTGAAGATCTGGGAGCCAAAAAAAAGCATGAAAGACACGCCTAATGACGTATAAATAAGTCTGTACATGTATCACAGTAGGATTACAAGCCACCATCCAGTCAAACTAAACAATTAGATGATAGATTTGCACCGAAGTTAACGCTGTGGTGATAACATTACCTACTAAACCTCGTATTAATCTCTTTGGCCACTTGAAATTCAAAATAAATAGAACAGAATGCGCAACACAAAGGTGTGAATAAAGGATACTCTTTCCTCAGCTGCAGTGAATGCACCTTAGAACACGCACCCATATCCATTTTCTGGCACATGAGAGATACAGAATAAACATGAGCATCATACAGCATAGATTATTATGAGTTTAAATCTGAAAATGTTAATCATAGCCTGTTTACTGCAGAGGCAGGGCCAAATTGGCACACTACCGCGCCTATCTGATCTAATCCCAGGCTTTGAGTACTACCCACTGGTGCAAATTAGGTTATGAATAGTACAATTTGTTTCAAGGAGAAGAACAATAATCAACTACGACATCTGATTGAATCGGAAAACACAGATTATACAGAGTTTTAGGGAGGGAGAAGGAGAGAGTACCGTTAATTGAAAGAGTTCATGAGGGCATAAACCAACGAGGAAGAGACGACAGACATCTCTATCGTAATACTTTCGATTGACTTCGGTTACATCTCCATTCCTATTTGCTCCCATCAACACATCTAACTGTTTCCTTAGAGCATCCATATTTCTTGATTACTCTTCTCCTCACAGGGATTTGATTTCAGAAGAAGAAGAATTAGGGTTTTTTATATGAGAATAGAATAGACAGTCTCTCACGCGTCTTTGGAGAATGAACAAAAACAAAAAGGGGTTTAGGGAAAGTAAATTGTTAAAAGAGAAGGGGGTGTTTGGATAACTCTTGAGAAGTTATTTTTTGACTTCTCATCAGAAATTAGTTTAGCGTTTTAGGTTTCCCTCGATGTAGTTAATCTTGGATCTCGGTCTCGTCGTGGCCGGGACTTTGACACTTTGATAATGATATTTCGGGGAGATTATCGGCGAAATTTCGGAATAATTTCCAAATTTTATACACATGTAAATGTTAGAGCTTTTGTAAATATCATATATAAACAGAAATTTTAAGAAAGGAAAATGGATAATCAGTTAAAAAAAATAACAACAATTTTATTACTTATTACAGTTGAGGTCACTAAACCAAACACACCTTAAGGTCGCTAAAACATTTAAAAAAAATATATCCCCCACCTCCATAACCAGAGTCAAATCAAGTTCTCAGCCAAAACCAGAATATACTTCCATAATTCGACAGGCAAAAAAAAAATGTCAAAACATGTTTTAGGGATTACATGAACCCACCACTTTGAATGAATGTAACTCATACATCAACATCGCTAAGCGTCCCCATCTTAAAGCACGGAGGTACAGGTTGTTAGGATACCCATAGAACTTCCACTGGCTAGTTCAGCATGGATTAAACTTCAGACTTACAAGGATCTACTGATTCCCACCAAATCAGCCAGTCAACTGCAACCTACCCATAATCCATAGTTGGTTCAGGCCAGTTGAATTATCTGGATTGTTAGGTTTACACAAACCCCTCTGCTACTCTCTCCCTGGTCTATGTCATATTAATTTTCAAAGATGAAGCTTACAACTTACTAACTGAGTTTCCTGGTTAAAAACTATGTGGGATGTAACAAACCACGACAGTATTACCAGGGACTTGACAAATGAATACCTCATTAACAAATATGGTGAGCACATTAAACTGAATTTAGAGAAATTTTGTATGTTGTGATACCATCAGAGAACAAGATAAACATATCCACTATTTTAGGTCTTGCTTGGTGTTCCATGACTAGACCAGAGTCTAGAACAACTGCAAGGTCATACATGTAACACTATTAAAGAACTAGATAAACTTATTCACCAATTTAGGCCCTGCATGATACCCTATGAATATTTGCAAATGTCCAAGTTGATACATGCAACACTATTAGAAAACAGGATAAACCTATCTAGTATCCACCATTTAGGAACTCAAAAAATATTTGCAAACATTCACAACCAAGTTATACTTCCTTGTACTTAGTGGCAAGTTGATACATGAGCAGGATAAATCTATTTCCCATTTATAATGAAACAAATTAAAACCTAGGTAAAAGGGGCTTAAAGTTCATGAATAAAAACAAAAATTTAAAACAGATTGATACACTCACATGCCAATTGCTTCTGATTTCAGAGATACATTTTATAGGTTCAGCTTGCTCTTTTGCTGGTCAACAGATAAAATAAGTTCATCTTGCTCTTTTGCTGCTGGAGTAGAAAGATACAAGATACAACAGATGAAATAAACACAGGGATTTCAATTGAAAATGGAAAGTAAAACTCAACTCCCCTACTAACGTTCTAGACTTAGTTCCTGTAGTTTGAGGCTTGAGCAGCAACCAAAAGGAATTATGGATTTCAACAGATGAACCAGTTGTTCTGGATTCAAACTCTCTATTTAGCTTAATAAATATTGATCAAGACCAATGTATTCGATTTCGGATTTCGGTATGTATCGGTCGAGAGCGATACACTGGTCTACCGTTGTATCGGGGATATTTTGGTTCTAAATATCGGCGAAATATCGGTTCACATATTTTATACCTATAATTTTATAAAAAAAATACTAGTTCACATTTATAACTATAAATAAATTTTAACACGTTATATCAAAAAAATAATCACAAAGTTTAGAAAGAAAAACTAGTACTCATCCAAAATATATAGATCCATAGATTTCATACATAGTTTAAAGTTCAAACTGGAAACACAAAATAAACAACAACAACTTCAAAGTTCAACGTCTAAAGTACTATTTAAAGAAGGGTATTACAATTCTAATCAAAATCATTAGATTCATTATAGATGTCATCACAGTCATCACCAAGTAGTCCTCTATCAGTGTCCAACATCAATTTATCAGTATCATATGCATCAAGGTCAATGTCAGTTAGATAATTAGACTTACTTCGAGAACTACGAACTGGCCCACTTACTTCACCAACATTCTCATGTAAATCATCCAAAGTTACATTATCACCTTTCATATCCAAGTCATCCAAATTTTGTGGATCCAACCATTCATCATGTTCATCCACAAAAATAGGATCACGAGCTTTCCCATCACCGTTATATTGTTGGATTTCTTTGTGTCGATGCTGCAATTTCTTGTTATATTGGACAAAGACACTATCATTTAAAATTTCTGTTGTTTTATGCGATTTTGTTTTTTTGAGTGCAACTGAAATACGAAAACATATGACAGAATAGATAGTAAGCAAATGATAGAATAAATATGTGCATTTCAGTATAACAGACAAAGGGGACTAAAGCAGATGAAATCAAAGATAAGAATACTTAAATTCTCAAATGTGCTCCAGTTTCGCTCACATGGGGAAGAAGAACAAGTCAGACTCAATACCCTGATTGCAAATTTTTGTAGGCATGGGGCATCGATTCCTCCGTATGTAATCCACCAATCATCTTCATAAATACATACACAAAGTTATATAACAGAAACGTAATCATATTTTAAAATAACATAATAGAACAAACTTACGAGGTTGATCTTTATCTCTTCTTCTTATGCAAGACTGACTTCCCAAGATCCCAACAACATCATTATATAGTCTCAATTTCCTTTTTTACGTCCCCATGTATTGTAGCTTGATCCAGTCCATCTTCATTGGTTATTAACCTTTTCTGTCACGGGCTAAGATTTTAGACTAGACCGTGCGGTACTTGAACTCTTCAAGTAAGCCTAAAAGATCACAAAAGAGAGAAGAGACTTAGAGATTTTAAGTGGAAGAGAGTATTTATTAAGAGAGAGAATGTTGCAATTGCTTAAGAGATTGTTGGTGGATGATATGAGCAAATGAGCTCCCCACCTTATATAGATGCTATGGAGGGTTCTAGAATATGGGAATATTCTAGAGTATTCTACCACTATCTTGAATGTACAAGGAATATACAAGGGAATATTCTTATCCAAGAATATTCTAGAGCTTCTAGGTTCTTCCTATGGACCTAGACTCTTGTCATGGGTCGGCCCAATATGTGGGAAATGGGCGGACCGTGACACTCTCCCCCACCTATTCTCGCGACGTCCTCGTCGCGGCTTGATTGTGAAATTGGTCGATCGCATCCTTGAATTGCCATAGAGACACTTCGGGCTCCCACGTTCCTTCTTGTATGGATGCATCTTTCCATTTCACTAAGTATTCCTTGCATGGAGGCACTCCCCTTCTTCGAACTATTCGTTCGGCTAATATCTCATCTATCGCTTTGTCGAAGGAAGACGCAATCATGGGTGGTGCGCGAGTTGATACTCCTCGGCTCTCGTCTTCCTCATCCTTGTTGAACGCCTTTAAGTTGCTCACATGGAAGACGGGGTGAATCTTCATCTTTGTCGGGAGCTCGACTCGGCAGGAAGCTTTGCCCACTTTGGCTAGTACTTCGAACGGCCCTTCGTACTTGCGTAGCAAGCCTTTGTGTAGAGGCCGAGTATACTTGAATTGTTGGGGCAAGAGCTTGATAAACACCATGTCGCCAGCTTGGAACTCTACATGTCGCCTCTTCTTATCCGCCCACTTCTTCATCTTCTTAGCCGCTTTTATCAATTGGGCGTGCGTGAAGTCCCTTTGTTGCTGCCAATTCTTCGGGGCCTTGTATGCTCCGGGGCTAGCACCTGCATAAGAAGTGGCTAGAGTACTTGGCGTCAAGGGCTGTTGGCCGGTTGCAAGCTCGAAAGGACTCTTCCCTGTAGACTCCGAACGTTGTAAGTTGTAGGAGAATTGGGCTATGTCAAGCAACTTCGACCAATCTAGCTGATTGGCACTAACATAGTGCCTAATGTAGAGTTCCAACAAAGCATTCACCCGCTCGGTTTGCCCATCAGATTGAGGGTGAAAGCTTGTTGAGAAGTTGAGCTCCGTACCCATCAGCTTGAAGAGCTCCGTCCAAAATTTTCCTGTGAAGCGAACGTCTCGATCGCTCACGATGTTTTTCGGAACCCCCCAATACTTCACCACATTTTTGAAGAAGAGCTTGGCCGCCTCTTCCGCCGTACATCCGGGCGTGGCTGCTGCAAATGTTGCATATTTGGTGAACCTGTCCACTACCACCATAATTGTGCCAAACCCATCCGACTTGGGTAAGCATGTGATGAAGTCCATTGAGACACTCTCCCATGGTCTCTCAGGAATAGGTAACGGCTCTAGCAGTCCGCCAGGCTGCTTTTGCACCACTTTATCTTGCTGGCACACAAGATATGTCCGCACATAAGTCTCAATGTCGTCGCGGAGTTGTGGCCAGAAGAATTTCTCATGCACAAGGGCTAATGTGCGATGAGTGCCGGGATGACCTGCCCACCGAGAATCATGGCACTCCTTGATGATGTCTCTCCGCAAGTTGTTCCATCGCGGCACGTAGACCCTCCTTCCTGTGGTGAATAGTAAGCCATCCTCGATCCAAAACTTCCTCGTTTTGCCGGCTTTGGTGAACTCTACCAAACTTTTTGCCGTTGGATCTTGGCTTAACCCTTCCTTCACACGGTCCATCAATGTGCTGCTAGCTTGCGTGAGATTGGCAAACTCGGCTTTTCGGCTAAGTGCATCCGCGACCACGTTTCCCTTACCCGGCTTGTACTCGAGATCATAGTCGAATTCCGCAAGGAAGTCTTGCCACCTAGCTTGCTTCGGGCTTAACTTCTTTTGTGATTGGAAGTAGCTCGTCGCAACATTGTCCGTCTTGACTATGAACTTCGATCCGAGAAGGTAGTGTCTCCATACTCGCAAGCAATGAACTACCGCTGTCATCTCCTTCTCTTGAACGGTATACCTTCTCTCGGCATCGTTCAGCTTGCGACTCTCGTACGCGATAGGATGTCCCTCTTGCATCAGCACCCCTCCTATCGCGAAGTCTAACGCGTCCGTGTGCACCTCGAACGGAAGGCTTGGGTTGGGAAGTTGCAAGACTGGCTCCTCGACTACCGCTTGTTTTAGCTGCTGGAACGCCTCTTGGCATCGGCTTGTCCACTCCCAAGCTCGCCCTTTCTTTAGCAAGTCCGTCAGCGGGGCTGCCTTCTTTGAGTATCCTAGGATGAATCTTCGATAGTAGTTGATGAGGCCTAGGAATGATCTCAATTCCGGCACTTTGGTAGGGGCTGCCCACTCCTGGATGGCGCGGACTTTGGCATCTTCCATCATGAGCTTTCCGCTACTGATCTTGTGACCTAGGAAGAAGACTTCTCCTTGGGCAAAGGAGCACTTCTCCTTCTTCACGTATAGGTTGTTTTCCTTTAATGCTTGGAAAACAATCCGTAAGTGCTTCTCGTGCTCTTCCAAGGTCTTGCTATAGATCACGATGTCGTCGAGATAGACCACCACAAACTTGTCCAAGTATGGGTGAAATATCGTGTTCATCAAGGTACAAAAAGTAGCGGGAGCATTAGTTAAACCAAAAGGCATTACAAGGAATTCGTAAGCCCCATACCTCGTGACGCATGCCGTCTTTGGCTCGTCGCCTTCCGCGATCCGCACTTGGTAGTATCCCGACCGCAAGTCTAACTTTGAGAAGTACTTCGCTCCTCCAAGTTGATCGAACAAGTCTGCGATGAGCGGTATGGGATACTTGTTCTTTATGGTCACCTTGTTGAGCGCCCGGTAGTCGATGCATAGCCGCATTGCTCCATCCTTCTTCTTCTGGAACAGTACCGGCGCTCCGTATGGTGCTTTTGATGGTTGGATGTAGCCCGCATCCAACAAGTCTTTGAGTTGCTTCTTCAATTCAGCCAACTCTGGTGGAGACATACGGTAGGGTGCTTTCGCGGGAGGCTTAGCACCAGGCTCAAGCTCGATCGCATGATCAATCTCCCGTCTAGGCGGCAACGTCTTAGGAAGCTCCTTTGGCATCACGTCCGCAAACTCGCCGAGGACCTTTGTTATGGCCTTTGGAACTTCCTCCCCTTGGGTCATTGGTGCTTCTTCCTTCATCGTCGCTATGAAGGTTACTTCCCCCTTCTTAAACCCTTTGGAGAGTTGTAATGCCGAAAGCACCGTGCTCTTCTTCTTTTCTTTGGTCACCGGTATAAGGTGAGCCGATTTGTCTCCAAGTATGCACAAGGAGTCGAATGGTGGCATAGGAATGGCCCGTTGAGCGCACATGAATTCCATGCCTAGCACCATGTCGAAGTCGTCCATGGGGATTACCGAGAAGTCGACCGATCAAGATGCATTTCCACGCCACGAGCCACACCTTTTAGTGGCCTTGCATCCGATTTCACTGCCTTCACGGTGCCTCCTCCTTTAGTAAACTTCATGCCTAGCCGCAGTGCTTCCTTCTTTGACACGAAGTTATGTGTAGCACCCGTATCCACTAAGGCGCGAGAGGCCTTCCCATTTACTTGGACGTTCACGTACATAAGCGTCTTGTCCGTGCTTTTGGCTTTCTCCACCTTTGCTCGGACACTGTTTAGCATTCGGAGTGAGCTTACCACGGAGTCTCGTTCCTCCTCCGATCCACTATCCTCCATCAATGCCGTAAGCTTACCCTTCTTTGGGCAATCTCGGACTTTATGGTCTCCTTCACATAAGAAGCAAGAGAAAGATGGTTTACCTTTATCTTTACGCTCCGGAGCTTTGTCCTTCCACTAAAGGTATTTCTTTGGTGCATGTTTGTCTCTATCTTCTCTTGCTTCCCCACCTTTGGCATGGTGGCCTCTTGAAGTTCTCCTATCTTCGGAGCTTGTACTCCTTGAGGGCTTCACTCTTTCTTCGAAGCTTGGCCTTTCAACCAAGGCCTCGGCTACAGCAATTGCTTCGGTCAGTGTTTGAACGCGGCGTCGATCCAACTCTTGCTTTACCCACGGCTTTGCTCCGCATAAGAAGTTGAAGAGCTTCTCTTCTTCAGATAAATTGGGTATCTCCAGCAGCAAGTTTGTATACGTTTCGGTATACTCTTTGGTTGTGCCCGTTTGACGAAGGTACTTCAATTTCGCTCTAGCTTCGTAAGCCGCATTCTCCGGGTAAAAGTATTTCTTAAGATCGGCTTTAAAATCTGACCAAGTAGTGATAGTAGCCATACCTTGCTGAATTTCCTGGCTTCGAAGACTCCACCATGCCAAAGCGTTCTCCGTGAGAAACACTGTGGCTCTTTTTATCTTTCTCCCATCATCCTCCATCTCTAGGTGTTCGAAGTACCTTTCGCAACTCCATATGAAGGTGTCTATCTCCTTCGCGTCTCTCTTACTATTGTATGGTGTTGGCTTGGGAGCATCCTCTCTTGAGAGTTTGATTGGTCCTTCGTGCATGGCTTGATTTATAGCCGCCCTCTTGCACAGTACCAACTCCCCTTTCACCGTCTCCAACTCTTGCTCGACCGATAGCAACTTGGCCTTCACTTCCTCCACGCTATCATCTATTGCGTCTTGGATTCGAGCCTCCACGTCCATCCGGATACTATCCACCGCCTTGCTTATGACCTCCTCGAATGTTTCTTTCCACCCTTCAAGAGTCTCCTTTGTTAGGAACTCTTCTTCGGCGCGCATAAGGAAATCGCTCACCCGCTTTTCCATACGCGACATTCTTGTCTCAAGACTTGATGTCATATCCTTGGACTTTCCCCTTTTCTTGGCCTGGTCGACACCCTTACCAATGGTGTTGTTGTTGTTATTGTCGTCAGCCATTCTCGAGTTTGAAGCTTCGCTCTGATACCAACTGTCACGGGCTAAGATTTTAGACTAGACCGTGCGGCACTTGAACTCTTCAAGTAAGCCTAAAAGATCACAAAAGAGAGAAGAGACTTAGAGATTTTAAGTGGAAGAGAGTATTTGATTAAGAGAGAGAATGTTACAATTGCTTAAGAGATTGTTGGTGGATGATATGAGCAAATGAGCTCCCCACCTTATATAGATGCTATGGAGGGTTCTAGAATATGGGAATATTCTAGAGTATTCTGCCACTATCTTGAATGTACAAGGAATATACAAGGGAATATTCGTATCCAAGAATATTCTAGAGCTTCTAGGTTCTTCCTATGGACCTAGACTCTTGTCATGGGTCGGCCCAATATGTGGGAAATGGGCGGGCCGTGACACTTTTCATTGTTGTATGAAGACCCTTTTTGATATCTTTATACTTTGGATCATTATCCATCTCACGAGCATCGATCTTGTAAAATATTGAAGGATTCAAATAATAAGTCGCATAATGTAGAGCATGATTAAAGTTTTTCTTCAATCTTAAGTCAAAGAAAGACTGAATTGTAGCCCAAGTATCTGTATCTTTACTGAAATTCTTCTTCATTTGATCCCATGTTATTCTCGTTGCATCAATCAAAAGGCATTCTAGGTTTGAGATCAATATCCAATAACCTTACAACCTTAACTAAAGGCTTTAGCACACTACAAGAATACTCAACATCTGCCCAAAATGTACTACTTGTAACAATTTTAAGTACATTAATTCCTACATTTTCTTTTGCACCCCTACTTTTCTCCCAACTATCATTCACAAACATCATTTGCAAAGGGGTTTTATATTTCTGGAGACTTTCTAATGTGTAGTACTGAGTTGCAAATCTTGTCTTTGTGGACCTATGTAAATCTTCATTTGTCATCTCCCTTATCAAACTCAAACACTGAAAGTGAGCATAATATAGGTAACGAGTCTCTTACCTAATACCACGGCTTTCTTGATTCTTGGAAGCTTGGAACCAAAATCTTCTAACATCAACTTAACGCAATGAGCAGCACAAGGAGTCCAAAACATAATTGGGTAATCAATCATTAAGTCTTTCCCTGCCTTCTTAAAGTTGGAACCATTATCTATAATGAACTGAACAACATTATCTTTCCTAACATCATTAATTACCTCTGTTACAAGCTCACGTATGTAATCAACATCATTGGTTCTGTTTGACGCATTTACAGACTTCAAGAAAACTGACCCTTTCGAACAATTCACCAAAAAGTTAATAATATGTCATTTTTTCCCATTCGTCCAACCATCGGACATAATAGAACATCCAAACCTCTTCCAATGTACCCTAAATGTGTCAACAAACTTCTTCATTCATCTAATTGTTCCTTGAAGAGATTTGTATGAATCTGATGGTAAGATGGTGGAGGAATAGCTAACATCAAAAGAAAAACATAAGTTAACAACTAATCAGATTAAACAAACATTTTAAGAAAACATACATTTTAACAGCTAAATCAACATTAACAGACAGGAGTAAACAGACAGACATACACACACACATATACGGACAGATAAACAGACAGACACACATATACAAACAGACAGACACACATACACAGACAGACACACAAACACACACACACACAGACAAACACACACACAGGCAGACACACACACACACAGACATACATGAGTAAACAGACCAACTGCAAGTATTAAATAGACAACTAACACAAGAGTAAAAAGACCAACTGCATACCTTTCCCATAATCGCCAATTGCATAGATCATTTCTTTAAAACTTGGGCAACAAATGGTATTAAAAGATATCGAATTCTCATTCATCCAAGCTGAAATGCTTTTCCATGCAGTTTTTAGTAACTTCTCTTTCGCTAAACTGTTTCTTTCAAGAGTGGCCTGTTGAGTTCTCTCGTGATCTGTCTTCATAAATGAATCCATTGGACCTCTACTATTACTTTGGCCTATTCGATGTCTCTTCTTAGTTTGTACCACTAGTTGACTAACACTGGCCTCTTTTCTTGCTCCTCAACATCAGTATCAGCATCAGATTTTTCATCTGAGTTTGTATGCTGATATAATAAATCAACATTAGCCCTATGAGTTTTTCTGGTCCTCTTTATAGAATCCTCCTGATTTATTTTGCTTATAATATCAATTGTTGCACTACCACATGGTTTAACATTCCCTGACTTTTGTAAGGTATGCTGCTTAAGCCTAGTGATTCCACCACCACGAATTTCTTTCAAACATAACAAACAAGTAACCCAGGTTGGATGATCTGCATCTCTGCGTTCACCCCATTGCCATGCTATATCTTTGGATGGATTGTCTTTAGTTGGCGCATCTTTGGTTTGTGTAGAAGATGAATGCAACAATGAACTACATGTAGAGGGTGTAGTGCATGAATTGGATGCATTAGAAGAATCCATAATCACAACCTAAAGTAACAAAACTGAAACAAAATAAAGAGCTAAACAGGAATCCAAAATGAGTAAAGTGAATGCGATGATACAAAAAATTACCTAATTTAATCTATCGACAAGGATACAATGCCTATTCTTATTACTGTTTTTGGAGAACATTTGTCCAATTATGTCTGTCTACAACAGTTAGTTAAATTATGTTCCAATTATGTCTGTCTACAAGGTATTCCAGGTCGACATTTTATGGACAATTATGTCTATCTACAAGGTCTGTCCAATTATGTTTGTCTACAAGGTCTGTCCAATTATGTCTGTCTACAAGGTATTCCAGGTCAAATTATGTTTGTCCAATTATGTCTGTCTACAAGGTATTCCAGGTCAAATTATGTCTTTCCATGCAGCATGAGACATTAATGACATAAATGCTTGCGCGTATCTCTGGCTTCATTCCAATTATGATCATCTAGAGTGTGCTTGAAATCTTGGACTCTATATTCCTATGAAGGCTTACTCAAGAGGATACAAACTAACGCCACAAGATAAACCATCAAGTTGTGTCTTCATTCCTATGAAGACATCAAGTTCTCTGAGTCATCTAAAATACACCTGGAACTTTTGTAGTGCGTGTACAATAAGATAGTTTAGTGCTACATGGTATTATCAGGTGGATTATAATCAAATTCGAAACTCGAGTTTCACTAACCTTAACTCTTCATCCAAATATGTGATTTCCAATTCACCACGAGCTCTTCTGGGGTGTTTTAATAGGTATCTGCATGCCACAAGATAAACCATAGATTTCTATTATGACGAGCACAACAATTAAACAAATTTAGCAATGAAGTAAGAGTTATGCACTAATCTTTAGTAGACTCCTAGTATACTCATACAGTAAAAACCTTGAAGTTGATACCATCACAAGATAAACTGTTGGAGAGGAGGCAAATATTTGGCATATACAACATACAACAATGCGTAGCTTACCAAACCCAGTATTTTGAATTTATCGAATTGAACAACTACTTTTCTTGAATTTAGAGGAGTCAAGTCTGTTGTCACCTGCAGAAAAATAAATAAGAATACTTCTAACAAAAAAGTAGACCAACATCTTTACCATGAGATGGACCTAAAGGGGAGTTGAATTTAAGACACAACCATTGAATTTGAGAAAAGCAAAGCTAATTTCATTTTTTTGTCTGGTTGGAATATTCAGTGAAATGAAGAAGACATAGTTTAAACAGTAATGCTAAAACTTGAGTTACAAAACTTCTATGTAAACCCCATCAAATGGATGGATTTTTTACAAAACATATCGGTCCTCATAAAAACCACATTAAATCCACACATGCTTCACAAATTCACAAGACAAGACATTATTTTCAGAACATAACAATGAGCTCACAGACATTAAAATCCATCTTAAGCCTAATATATTAGTACCACGAACTGTAGACTCCCCTCAAACA
>JAJJMC010003606.1:167980-189473 GCA_023531435.1 Papaver californicum | reverse complement strand
TTAAGCCTAATATATTAAAATCCATCAGTTCCCTGACATTATGTGGAAAGGATCTCTGTATCATAAACTAAATTCCTTCATTTCTTCCTAAGGTATCTTCCTAAGGTATCTTCCTTTAGTTCAAAAAGTAAGAGTTAACACAGAGAAATTAATTGGGTTTCCAACCAAGTTCAACACTAAACAAATGATAAGCTCATAAGCACATTATAGTGAAGAATAAACCAGAGATTAGCTAGTAGGCAACTAATCAGGTAAAACATCCATATCAGTTAAAATTAGATGGTGTGTTCCTTTTAGCATCCAAAGTTTAGACTAAAATTACAGGAAAGTCTTGGCTTTTTAATGGTTTTTAGCTATAGTGTGGGTGTTTTTAAAATGTACCCAAAATTCATCAACAGTAGACCGAACTAAAGTTGGGGGTTTTAAAAAAATTCAAGTAACCTACATTAGCTTCAGGTTTTCCAGAGCAAATAATCTACTGGAGCTGAACTCCCCATTCAATAACGAGTAACAGTAACACCTACTGAAGTGAACTATTGTGCAAGAGATCAAACAAAGCTGCAATTTTTAGGAGGAAAATCAAATGAGAGATTTAAAACGCAAAAAATAAGAAAGTAAAAGGCCAGAGATGATTCATTCGACTACATACCTCAATATTGTAATTCCTGTACGAGCTCTAGCCTCTAAGTTTATCAATTCAAGTACCCACTACCCATGATGATGAATCTGATATAGAGGGGTGATTTTATGACTAGGTTATGAACTGAGAGAAGAAGATGGGAAGAAGAACTGAAAATACCCAAAATTCAATCTAGGTTATGGTCCAAGATGAAGATCATTTCTCTTCAACGAATCTAAAGCGTTGGATTAAAAAAAGTTCTCATCCAACGGACAGAAACATATATCGGGTATTTCGGAAATATCGGGTAAAACCAATTTTTGTAAATTTCGTCCGATATTTTCGGTGGAATATCGTTCCACCGGTAACCCTTAATTCGTTTCGGTTTCACCCCGAAACCCAAAATTTTGGCAATTTCGACCGAAATTAACTACATTGATCAAGACCCATTACTCTAAAACCTTAAATAAACAAAACCCCCTGATCAAAACCTCATTAAAATCCAAAAACTACAATCAATTTAGGAACCAGAACTTTACCTGCTTATTTTGATGAAGGTATAAAGCTATGTGGAAATCGGTCTTGACCTACTAATTCTTGTCAATCTTGATCTACTAGCTCTGTTTGCCTAATTGATTGATGAACAACAAAGAAAGGGGGAAGAGAGGAAAGGTAAAGAAGATGGAGACTAGAAAGAATGATTCGAAGACTCGAGAGATAAAGACATGAATTGGACCGTTGGATTCGTCTTTTAATCTGAAATCGTTAGATTATAATGGAAATTATCCATTTTACCCTAGATATGGTATCTCGTCTCGTCCGAGATACGGGCGAATCGACCGATATTCGCATTCAAATATCGTTGACGAAATCTCGAATATCGTCAAGGTCATGAGGCGATACCACGAAAAGCACCGTTATCTCGGCCGTAACGGCCGAAATTAACTACATTGGTTTCCCTATTTCCCACCCCTACTTATCCTATTTTTCATCCCTTTATAATTTCTAAAACTAATCTATTTTTTAATCAATAATTCTTAACCGACAATGAAATAAACAATTTAAAAAATTGATAACATATGGGGTGGGATCGAGCAATGGTTACAAGAAAAACAACCAAAAATCACAAATCAATGTCACCAACTCTTTCATTTCCATGAAACAAAACCACATGATTCATAGGGCCAATTAAACAAGATCGAGCAGTGGTTACAAGAGATAGGGTTTATCTCTGAATTTGAATTCAGTGAGCTCGAGAGAAGGTTCAATAAAAAAATTAAGAAAAGACAGAGAAGAAACTGAGTTGATGGTGGAAGAACAATGAGTTACTGCCGAGAAACAAGGATGCAGAATAGGCAGTGAGATGGGTTTGTGGTTAGCCAGGGAGAAATATGAATCTGCCGTAAGAGTGGTTTACGAATGGAGGTCGCTGGTAGATTTTGAACGAGAAGAAAATTTTAAGAAGGAACCGTAAATGTGTTCGAGATTGAAACTGATTTGAGCAAAAACAGAGTTTGAGAAGATGAGTTTGTCTCTGATTTGAAGATGGTTGTGAGAAAGAGAGAACAGTTCGGTTCTTCTCTGTCCGTACAGATAGGAGACGATGTGTTTAAGGTGGTTGTGTTGATGAATTAAAAGAAGATGATGACGCAGGTGAATTAGAAAGAAAGCAACAATGAATAAAGATTAAAATTGGTTTCTTCCTAGGGTTTGAAAGAAAATAGAACTGGAAAATTGTTGTAGTGAACTGATGGTTTGGGAAGAAGAATTTGTCGAGAATTTGATGCAAATGGGTTGATGAATGAATGTATGAATGATTTTGATTATGAATTATGCATGGAAGGAGTGTGAATGGTTGGTAATACCAACAGAACCTTGCCAGACTTAGCAACATAAGATGATCATCTCATGGCTATTAAAAACGAATCAAATCAGATGATCCTATTTTATATAATTATTATGTTTAAATAACCGTTGTATCAGACAATGGTACCCTAAATTTTATATAATTATTAAGTTTAGCTTTTTCTCAATCCTAATTTTTAGATTGTATAATTATGTAGTTTATTTATTTTTAATAGAAAATAGGAATATTTATTAACCGCGGATTCCTTAAGTTTTATTTTATGACTTAATTTTCTACTTATTTTCACACCATCAGATTTTAATAGATGGGAGGTTGATTATATTTCTTTTATTTTTAAAAAATTCATCTTGATCTTGACTATCCATCCATTTACATCTGATGGTGGAGATTTTCTTTTAGTCATTTATAACAATCGGTTAACGGTGATTCCGATAATAGTAACGCGAATGAAAAACTTGGAAAAATTTTAGGAATTTATTTGTACTAGTATCTTATACTCCTTACGTTTCTCAAAAATTGAGCTATTTATTTTATTTTATTTTTCAAAGTCCGTTATTCCATTAAACAATACTCCCTCCGTTTCAGGAAAAGAGTTACTTTTCCTGTTTGCACAATTGTTAAGGCAAGATGAGAGAGAATAACTTTTGTAATTTATTTTCAGATTTACCCTAACAAAAAGTTTAATACTACATTTATCTTTATAATGAGAATAATAACATTTCTTAAAATAATAAGGGTAGTTTTGAAAGTTTGTTATATTAAAAATGAAAGTAACTCTTTTGTTGGAACAAAAATTTAAAGAGAAAGTAACTCTTTTCCTGAAACGAAGGGAGTATAATATTTCTAAAATTACTATTTTAATTAATTATTATTAGTATAAGAAATATGTATAATTTGATAGCCTTGTTTATATTAGTTACGTAAGTGTTTTAAAATGTTTTTCAATTATATAAAGTTTATAACTATCGGTGGAATAGTTTGAGAGATATATCACTATTTCATTATCCTAAAAGTATAATTAGAAAAAATACCTAAAAATACCCCTCCCCATTTTACCTTGAGCAAACTTGAAATTGCTCAACTTTTGAGAAATAAATGGAGTATGTATAGCAGAAGAAATTGTGTCTTCTGTTTTCGGCAAGAAGTTTAGGCACACTCAGTGAGTGGATATGCGCCGATATGCGCTATTGTTTGTTGGACATACTATAACAACATACTTCACACTATAAAATATGAAGCCTCATACAGGGGCTTCCCATTCCAATAGAGGGGCTTCCCATGTGAAGACAAAATAGGGACACTAGGTATGAATTTCAAAAACCCCTTATCCATTATATTTTCATAATGGCTAAACCACTCATGTTTAATTAATATTAGTAAAACTACTTAGCTAATAGATTAGGCTAATAATAATTAATCTAAAATAATCTTATACTTAATCAAATCAAATCAAATTTTTCTTCTTTTTGGTTTGGTGGGAAGAAAAAGTAGAAGAAATAAAAGAGAATTTTTTGTAGTTTTTTTAAAAACTCTAGATTTTGAGTCACTCAACCAGAGTAGTCAGGTATACCTCTAACTTAAACTCTTGGTCTTTTTATGGCTCAAATTTGATGAAATTACGTAAAAAAATATGAAGTTTTTTGTGATTCAGGGAACATTAAGGTTGAGTTTTCTTGTCGAACCAAACCGTAGACAACATTTACGGTTAGGCGTTCATCCTAACCAAACCGTAACCGTACTTTCATGGCGGAAAACCAAATCGTAACAGTTTTACGGTTGGGTTTTCAACATCGTACCCAATCGTAACTAACAATTACGGTTAGGTGTTCATCCTAATCTAACCGTAACCGTATTTTCATGGCGGAACAATCAATCGTAACAGTTTTACGGTTGGGTTTTAGCATAGGACCCAACTGTAACGCATTATGTGCATATGTATTTGTTGCACCAGTTATGGTTGGGTACGGTCCTCCAGACCCAACTGTAAACCTGTCATTTTTTCCCCTATAGTTTTACGGTTGGGTTTTTGAGTCCCAACCCAACCGTAAATGTTCCTGGACCCTTATTTGTTGTATTTCCTTTCACTCCAAAATTGGGTTTAAAAATCGATTTTTTAAACTTATTCATTCAATTTTACTAGATTTAAAGTAAATAGGGTCATTCAAACAAACAAAAACAAACAAAAAAAAAACGCAAACACTAGAATACTATTTTTGAGGGTTCAGAAATATTTACGGTTGGGTTTTGATTCAAAAACCCAACCGTAGAACTGTCCTTCTTTAAGATTCTGGCTGGTCTACGATTGGGTATGGACTTGCGACACAACCGCAAATGAACCTGGGGTATTGTTTTTTACAACTCTGAGAATTATGATTAAATTAAAGGCATACACTAATAAAATAGAAGAGTAGGCAAAGACCTTATTTTTTACATTAAAGGAAGAACTAAAGGAAATGAAATAAAATAGATCTTAGATGATTACACTAAACACTTAAGTACGAGGACCAGCACGACCATTTACCGTGAGCTAACCCTGTACCATTTACGAGAACACGGACGACTTCACATTTTTCAGCTAACGGCCAATGTTGAGCCCTTTGATGAACCAATTTCTTCACGGCCTGTGTATGATCCTACAAAGAATAAAAACAATCTTTTTTAATCAAAATCGTACCAACAAGTTATAACTTGAAGTTAAACAAACGGAAATTTAACAAAACAAGAGAAGTTTTTAGATTAATACCCTAGTCTCAGCAACTTTGGCAGCCCATGAATGCGGATAATCAAATAATATTGCAGACCTGTCTGGGGCCTCACCCCAAAGTCTTACATTCTTCTTCTTAGGCAACAACACGTCTTTGCCTTTGGGAATATGCTTGTGTTTTGGTGATGATTTCTTCCTTGGCTTTTATTCCTTCACTTGAGGTTGAGTAGAAGCAACAACAGTTTCTTTACCTTTGCCTTGATCGACAAATTGTTCTCCGTCCGTCTCTTCTTCATCACATTGTTCCTCTTGTGGTGGTTCTTTAATCACAAGCGCACCTCCACTCACCACTGGTATATCTTCGAAGTCTTGGAAAACATTATCTTCCTCATGAGGTAGTACTTCTTGAGTAGAGCTACCACCCCCTACCTCAAAATTCTTCTTCTTCTTATCGTTATTTCTCAAGCCTCTATTATCTACCCCTAAATGAATTTCTTGGCGAGGGGTTGGAGTGTGATCAATTGGTGTTAAATTATTACCCCTCTTGTTCTTGAGTTTTGCTATATCCTTATTCCTACAACATACAATCAATACAAGTTAGATAATTTTCAAACAGTTCAACACAAACAATCAATCAAAAATTTGAAAATTCTGAATTCTTTACGGTTGGGTTACACATATCGAACCCAACCGTAAAGAATAAAAAAAAAAAAGTTCAACTACACAGGAGAATTTACGGTTGGAAACTAACAATCCGACCCAACCGTAAATAATCATCAAGAAAAAATTGAACTAACCAGGAGAATTTACGGTTGGGAATTGACAATCGAAACTAACCGTAAATAATCTTCAAAACAAAAAATTTGAACTATCCAGGATAATTTACGGTTGGCAATTAGAATCTAACCCAACCGTAAGTACAAATTTTTCTTTGAGTGCAAAATAGTTTACGGTTGGGTTCAAAATCGAACCCAACCGTAAAATATCATCTTCATATCCTTTCTTATGATTTATGGTTGGGTATTTAAATAACTTGAACGTAAAATTTAAAAGAAACCAGTTACGGTTGGGTTTCCAACCGTAAGTTCTTGAGAACATATATTTACGGTTGGGTTCCCAGCCGTAAGTTCTTGAGCACATATATTTACGGTTGGGATTCCAATCGAACCCAACCGTAAATGTTTCTGGAAACCTAATTTTTGGACTTGAAATCAATCGTTCTAACACATTACAATCATAAAATGGAGAAAAATAACATGGGTTCTTGTAGAATCATACCTCATATACACCATTGGTTGTGGTTGGGGAGTTTGATCGCCTTTAGCACAGATTTCTTCTTCAATTTCTTGATGAGTTGGGTTTTCTTCGTTTGATTGTTTTGGATTCAAATAACTGCTACCTTCTATACCTTTAGTAGAGTTTGTCATCTTGATGAGTTAGGTTTTCTTCATTTGATCGGTGATTATAAATTTTTGAATCGATGATTAATCGAAGACGATGAATTTTAATGGAGAAGAAAGGTGAAATGGAGAAGGAATAGAAACCGATCAATAGAGAAAAATGTTTACGGTTAGGTTTTAATGAATTGAGAAGGTCAAATTAGACTTTTTATGAAAACAAGGGTAATATGGACATTTACTATTGGTATAGAATATCCCACATCCAAAATTTGGATTAACCTTCAATAGTAAAAAGCCCCTCCATTAGAATGGAAACCCAAGGCTTCTAAAATATAGATTGAACTAGTGTTTAAATTAGTAATTTTATTATAGATATCAATTTTATTCGTATATAAGTTAATCTAGTAGTGCATATACAGCCACAATCACCATGTACTTCAGTAAAACATCACAGTCAGGAACCTGAAACCCTGCTAAGATCTGACTTGCTTCACTTCGATCGGTGCGTGAAACTCCGAAGAAGACCTACAGGTGACACACGAGACGATTTCAGTCGGTGAATCTTAATTAGTTCTCAGTCGCCTCGAAGACATTTTGTTTCTAAGTTCCACCAAAACAGACATAGCAACTTTGTTGATCTCCTTCGTAGCTTTTTTAACCTTCTCTTTAAAACCTTCTTCTTCTTCGGCAGCAGAAAACTGATAGCTATTCAGAAAAGTTTGTCTGACATGAAAATCATGACGAGTACTTCCATTCCGATGATAAATTTCAATCGTGTCTATCAACAACGGCTCTTGAATGTGCCCTACATACGAGTTATTCAACCTCGAACCATGCCACTCATCGACTACTATCATCGGACGGATTCTGTTGTTTAGCATCCCCTAACTGAAATGTAACTAACACAGCATATATAGTAGTGATTTAGTATGTTTTGCCAAAATGTTTGATTTATATGCCAATGAAGGGGAGTTGGTGTTGAATTTTGATCTGACAAAGTGATTAATTAGTGGTTGAGCAAATTAAAAGAAATGTGTTCAATGGTTGGTGTCTTTTGTTACAACTTACAACCAAAAACGGCGTTTGTCCACATTAGGCGGTGATGATTATTGATTTTTGTAGTCTTTGGCTGATCAAGCTACTTAGACTTAGAGTGTTAACTACCTGGCACATGCCATCATCTCTAAGTACGTCCTATATCACTAAATTCATGGAACTTAGCATCACAAGGTGTGCCCCAATTTTTTTTTCTTTTTTTTTTTTTTAATTTTTTTTCTGCAAAGGGAGTTTTATTTAAAGCTTTAATGGTAGTTCCAACTTGACTTCTTTAAATGTTTGGTGCCTAAGGGCATCCACAGTCACACGACTAGATCAAATGATCAAAGATCAAAAAATTTAATCTTTACTCCGTCTCAAAAACAGCCATGGATAGTCAAGCGAAACACTGGGATATCGCATTCACGTAAGCGAAGTGTTAACTCATCGCTTGAGGAGACGGACGAGAAACTGAAGCTTCGCCTGGTCCAAGCGAGATGCTGCTCTACCGCCTACCAAAAAAAACCCCAAGCGAGATCCCAACATTTCGCTTGTCTAAATCCATGATAATGGGCGAAATCTTACCACTTCGCTTATGTGTAAGCGAGTTTCTGGGATATCGTCTCATGAAGCGAAGCATTGGTAGCCCGTTTGCTCTGGCGAAATTCTAGTTCCCCACCCGTGTTTTTAAGCGAAATCCTGGGACATCGTTTGTACACATGCGAACCTCTAGTGCTTCGCTCGACTATAAGTTTTAGTCGTCGATCAGCGATTACTTTTAATCCTGAACAGTGGTTTTCGTCGATTAAATACTAAATCTGATCGCACGGCTGTGGGAGAAATTGAGCGATCAAAGATCAAATTTAATCTTTGATCGTCAATTTGATCGACGATTGGAGATGCTCTAAGGCCTTCTTTTTTTTTTTCTTTTTTCTAGGGGAAGGAAAATCCCCTAAAAATTTAATGCTTAGCCTCGTTTTAGTCCATTCAGATTTTTAATTATGCCTCCATCACTGGATGCCATGTTATTTTAGAATCCTCTTTAAAATTTATCCTAAGCATCAAGCCTGAAAGAATTTTTTGGAGGCGCAATTATTTAGCCTTGGGATTCTTTTTCTTTTTTTTGAAGCATAGCCTAGAGATTTTCTTCCCATAAAAGTCATATGATTAGTTTTTTAAATCTTTGTGTCAAACCAAAATTTATAATTTCTAGCGCGTTTGGATACCAGAAGTAGAAATCAGAAGCAAAACTATTTTATTTCATAAAATGTTAACTTTTTGACTTCTAGAAATTGTTTTAAAATTCGATGTCCAAATAATTTTCTGGCTTTTTAATTTCTAAAAGTTCAAAAATATTTGTTCATGTGCTATCCAAACAGACTATAAGAACATGAGTCGTACCACTTTTATGGCACCTCTAGGATGTGCTCTCATCCAAAATAAAGAGTGCGTTTAACAAAGAGGAGAAAAGTTTTGTGACATAAAATGAGGGCAATCTAAGTAATTTCACCGATGAAAACTCGAACATTCTTCTTACACGGATCCGACAGGCCATAGGAGAAGAAAACAGTTCTGGAACAGACTAGAAAGTGATTCCTTCATAAAACCCCTAATCCGTCTTCAATTTCAGATCCCATCAGGTAAAATTCAGCTCTAAGCTATCGAGAGCAGTACTGTTTGTCAATCAAATTTGTTCACATTTCTTCTTCTTTGATGATTTGAATGGTGTAATTTGAGTTTCATATGTTGTAAAATTTCATACACTGTATTTCAAGAAATCTTTTAGGGCATCTTATGTGGTTCATATATCTTGAATTAGGGCAAAAAAACTGTAGAAGAAAGGGTTAGTTGTGATCGAAACAGTTGCAATTGGAATTTGTAGAATTCGGATTGAGGTTAAAACCCTAGTTTTCTAGGGTAAAAAATGGGTAAGCCATTGTTCTATGAGATTTGGGAAAAACCAGCAACAAGTTGTATAATAGGGATATGTAGTGCAATATGGTTTTACATACAGAAGAGAAACATTGGGTATTCACATGTTGGTTTGAATTATGATTCGGCGCTTGAAGGGCATCATTGGAGGATTATAACTTCGGCATTTTCGCATATAAGTGTTATTCATTTGGTTTTTAATATGAGTGCACTTTGGAGTCTTGGTGTAGTAGAGAATTTGGATGTGATGGGGCTGGGTGTTGAATTTTATCTTCATTATACGCTTGTTCTGGTTGTATTGTCCGGGGGTTTGGTTTTGGGGACTTATCATGTCTTGATTCAGAAGTTTAAGTTGGAATATTTTCGGAGAGTTACGGCTGTTGGGTATTCTTGTGTTGTGTTTGGGTGGATGACGATACTAGCCGTTAAACAACCATCGTCGAAGCTTAATTTGTTTGGGGTTCTTTCACTTCCGATCAGTTTTGCGCCTTTTGAATCACTGATATTTACTTCAATAATGGTGCCCCAAGCAAGCTTTCTTGGTCATTTGTCGGGGATTATTGTTGGGTACTCTATTGGATGGGGTTTGATACATGGGATGAATAATTACTGGGCTATTACAATGCTAGGATGGATTGTTTTTGTTTTTGTGTTCAGTTTGAAGAAATCTGGCACTTTCGATTTTGAGTTTATTGAAATTGAGTCTGTTGCAGATTCTTCGTTTCCTTCTGTGGGTTTTGTTGCAGCTGGAAATGGTAGAACTTTACAGATGGGTGCGGTATCACAGGCTGGTTCCCAACTTGTGTGATTTATGGTGGAAAAAATACAACTTTCTTTGCATAAGAAATCAATACAATTGTATATCACTTGCATATTGGAAACCTTTAAGCGAAAACAGTCAGGTTTCTATTATTTTCCCTGTGAGCTGTGAAACTAGAGATTTGTTCCAAACTCTAATGTTTTGTGCAGGTTCCTTTAGTACCAGTTATTTGATTCCACAGGAGGACCCTATGGGTAGTGAAGGCAGTTTCTTAGCTTACACATTTGAACTTGTAAGATGCATCAGTTTTGTACTTGAAAAGTTTGAGTAAGTTCATTTCAGTAGATGTAGTTAAAATAACTTGTGCAGTTGTGCTTCTGTTATACCTTATGAAATGTACCTACTTCAAGATAAATTTGCAGTATTAGCTTGACTTCAAAGTTAGATTATAGCAGCAACTATGCTTTGAGCTGAGTAAAAATATTTGTTGTTTTTTTCCCAGGAATGAATGTTTGTTCTTTATTAGTGCTGTTCCGATATTACCTATTTAAGGCATCCATTGTATACCAAGTATTATTTCTTTTTAAGGGAGGAGCAGACTCACTCCTTCAGATTTCAAAACTATAGATGGTCGTTGCGAGAGAATTTCAATTTGAGAAGCCTTATAGTTATACGGCATATGGGTGCTTGAACTCCAATTTTTCTTTCGAATAACAGAATCTTTGCAGCAGCACAGTTTTGAGCAAGCTATGTTGGTTGTTTATGCAACATATGTTATCAGAATTCCCTGCTTTCTCTCTTCGCTTCGGAAACACACCGAAATTGTACAACCTACTTGGGCACAGGGGTGCCTATCTTGAAACCATTAGATCATTCAATAAATAAAACACACACCGACATTGTACGAATTAACATGTAACATTGTAGGGGTCAATGTTTAAGATTGGTTACACAAACTTTGGACCTTTTTTTTATATCTATTTTTAGTCACTGTAGCAGGTAGTTCAATTTATAAACAAGAGTTAGAATGGAACCACTGAAGTTGTGATCAAATTTAATAATAAGTAACCTGTGCAAGTAAATTCCCTCGGAAGGAAAATCCATTTAACTCCCTTTTGGTATAAAATTGCCCTAAAGGGATCGGCAACTCAAAGAAGGAACTAGGTGGTGTGATTATAGTACAACGGTCAGGTGACCTGATTTGCCTCTGAGAGATGTTAAAAAGAGAAAACCATTTCTTCCCCACTGAAAAGACGATCACTTTGCTTCATCTGCAGAAATTACAATAGTTAGTCAGATAATTATGCTTAATCGGTAAACTCTAACACAAGACACGTGTTGAACAATGTTCACTGACATCCACACATTCAGATGAATCAAACTGTGTCCAATAAGCAAACTAACAAAGCGTAGAATCAACCATGTCATGATTTAACACCTTTCCTCCTTAACATGAGGAGGTAACTAATCGGCTGCAGACTTCTCCACTAAGTAAACAACTTTATTGGCTCAAAATGCAAAGTGAAAAAAGACCCCTCTAAACAACTTTATTGGCTCAAAATGCAAAGTGAAAAAAGACCCCTCTATTACACGTAAAGTGTCCCTTTTGTTTCAAGAGGAATAACTTGGTCAAGTGAAAAGTTGATATCTATGGTTGCTATCTGTGTCGTATCATCTATAACAATTTAGGATAGTGTGGTTGATCATATGCTATTCCAATGGAACAAATGATGGGTTGTTGGTACCCACGCAGCTCACTAGTGACTAAACAGATCTCAGTGCCTTAAGGATACACAGATTGCAGGTATTGTCAGGCTTAACTACTGCTCTTCTAATCCATGTTTCAAAAAGTAAAAAAAACTTCTCATGACTACTTACCAGGAATTCTTAGCTTCTTCAATCTTGTCTTCGTCATGTATTCTTCCGTTAACATGTGGTGAGACAGCAGGGAAGGAACTGTCCTGGGCACCTTGATGACTTCTGAGGTTGGTAAGGCCTTGTCCAATTGATTTCCACCATCGTGTACTAACAGTCGACTGCACACTTGTACTGCTTGTTTCGGATGGAGGTTCAATTTGCCGAGCTGAATTGGGGTTCAGCTCTGAGAAGCGTACTGCACCAAGAATTCGTTCTGGAAGTTCAGACTCGATCTGGCTCTCAATGAGAAATGCTAGATCAACGGTCAAAGTTGTAATATAACCAAATGCTAAATGGACGATTGCGTTGGCAACCATTGAAGCTCCAATATCCACATCAACTTCTATGTAATTCTCCCCAACAAAGTACTTGCACGAAACAGCTCGCCCAAGTACACAAATTGCTTGCTCCCCAACTGCTTTTCTCACTATCCAAGGACCCTTGACAATATTTGCTATCAGTTTTAATCTTGAATTACGATATGCATCATCTCCCTTCACAAATTTGTCCATCAATGACCCTTCTGGAATAGGCTGCAATGCTACAAAATATGCAACAGCACTGTAGTTATCTTTACTCGGTACTTGCAAATTAAATGCCCAAACAAAAGGCTTTCCAGCTGATGGAAATTCATCGTCTAGAGCTTTCCTTATACGGCTTCTAGGATTGTTTAGGACCTCCCCAATCTTTGTAGCGCCTTTGACCCAATCAAATCCTAGTGGCTTTAAAAGATACTCCCCACCAGGTATCTTAACCCGTTTTGAAAAATAATCTGGGCCTCTAACCATGAACTTGTTTATGGGCGGGGTTGCCCAACCATTAGGGCAATTTTCCGGCTCAAGACGTGGAACGGCTCCTTCGTTTCTCAATCTTTGAATCCATTCAGCCTCATCATTGCCACCACATTCAGCCATATCTAAATGAAAAAATCTGATGAAAGATATATATCAGATATCTTTGAAACAATGAAGTTAACGAAACATTGGAAACATAATGATAACAAACATGCATATCTTAAAAGGCACACAGTTGAACGGAGTGATTAAGAATAAATTTACAAATATGAAAGAGTACAACTAACCATATATTTTGTCTACTGTGAGATAATGAAAAATGAAACCTATCTATCAAAGCATAGTTAATCAATAATATGCTATATTTGGTAAGGTATAATAAATTGGTGAATCTTCTTAAAAAGTGAACACTAGAGTTTGAGAAGTAAGCAGTAGGTTGATGTGCTAATTATTATTGCAAAACTTGCGTAATCCCACAGTTTCGGAGGAGAATCACACCTCGAAATTATCTACACAATTATTCAAAATAAAAAGGGAAGGTAACAAAAGCAGTCTATGGCACAGAATTATGGAACTGACAAGATGAATCTGACAAAATATAACGAGAAAATACCAAAACATTGTTCTACGAGCTGATTCAGGACATTACTACACTATTACTATTCTGATAACATATCATAATAGTTCTGTAGGTTTCGTGCCCATTACACTAGTAACAGGGAAAAGAAGAGAACCTTTTATTTTGCACCCTAAACAGCTAGTAGGTTAACTCAAAATATTTTCATGTGACTGCATTCCCCAATACGCAAAAGACTGTTTTCAAAATCCTATAAAAAGAAAATATCTAATAATTGGTGGCAGCAACCTGATTCGTGATTTCACAAACATTAAAGAGTATAATGTATATCTGTTACCTAGATTTGGTTTACGCAAGAGAAGGCCCCTTACGATCCGAAACTTCCAAGGGGAAACTTCACTAATTGCAAGACTGAAAAAGAGTACAAATTCACTCACTGAATCGAAAATTAAGCATCCAAATTCCAGCAAAGAATGAAAAGTATATCCAAACTCAAGTAATCAATCACATTCAAATCAGAATCCTTATGAGCAATGAAGATAAGCTTCAAGACGAAGAAAAGAAAACTTGAAACTCAAGTGAATCACTCAAACATCATATGGTCATGTACACCAAAACACTATATTTTTTCTTACTTACTCCTATATGTTAAAGAAAATTGGATGTCTGCCCATTAATTAACACTAGTTTCCTTTTGGGTTTTTCCAGGGAATATATGTACTAAAAATTGAATCTTAGGACTGATCTGAGACCTCCTTCCTCCATGAAAATAAACCCTCAAACTCTTTTCACTCTAAATTCAGCATAAAAATCCCTACTTTGATCAGTCCACAGTACCATAGATAACCAAGAGAAGAACAATACAGAAGTACCCAACTTAAATTGAATTCAAGATATGATTATGGTTTTATATAACAGAAGAAACAAACCCATACACCAGAATTACAAATCAATCACTGAATCACACACAGAGAAATCCTAATTCCCAAGTTTTGTTTCAGTAGTATAGGGTTCTTACCAATTACCAACTCAAAGTCAAAATCAAAGCACAAAAAAGAGTAACAAAAAAACAAAACCCATACCTTTTGTTAGCCAAAATCAAGAATTTGAGAAATTCTGATCAAGGCCTGCTATTATTAGATGAAAGTAATCCAGTCTCTATTATCTCCTCTGCTTTTGAGACCTTTTCCTCTTTTTCTTTTTCTATTTCTACTTTAGGAAAACCCGAAGCAAATTAATACAGCGCAACATGTAATATCCACCGTTAGTCTATCTACGGCAAGTACATCTTGTAATATCCATCGTTAGTCTATTTACAGCAGAGCACATCTTTCATCTATTTACTTATTTACTTTAACAAAATAATACCTTTGTCTCAAGAAAAATGATATTTATAATTTTTTTATATTATAAAAAATATTTTAAAACATCTACGTAATGAGTATAACCATAACTATCAAATTATACATGTTTCTTATATTAAAAATAATTGATTAAAAAAATAGTTTTAAAAAATTATATTATTATTTAATGATATAAATCATTTGTTAGTTAAATAAAGTTTTAAAATAAAATAAGTCATTTACTAATGGGACAAAGGTAATTTTTTATTTAATTTTAGTAAAAAAGAACTAGTTATAATTATTTATAGTAAAAAAAATAAGATAAAAAAAACTTGTTCGTCCTAAAAAAAATAATATTTTTTACTTTTTCAACTGGCCAAAAAATAAAAGTATCACTTTTTCTGGGACGGAAATATCAATTTTTATAGCCTTTAGAAAAATATAAATATCACTTTTAAAAGTACAACAATAGTAATTTCAATCGCATGATGTTGAGAGTGGTTGCGACTTCAACCCAGAAAAGAGTTTGTGGAATGGCCCCGATAACAATGGTATTCACAATACTCTTTTGAATTTTGTGTATGTTCAGGTTGTTGTTCTTTTGTTCGTGGCCAATGAAAATCTGGTCAATTTTTTATTGCATTTAAAATTTCATAATGAGGAATATTGAGTTTAGTAAAGATTTGTTCCTCAAATTGTTAGATAAACTTTCTTCTTTCGTCTATCTTTGTTCGCTTTGATTCATTATTCGGATATTTTCCAACAAACCTCTTTCCGGTTCCGGACGATGGTTCTTGCATTCCCTTGTGGTGGTGATATTATTCTCGGATGTTGCCTCTGAATGTCTTGCAATCTTGCGCATTTTTCAATGATATCTTTGAGATCTCCTTTGGTTTTTGGATTTGTATTATGGATATCTACAAAGAGTTGGCTTTCCCGATTGGCGATTCCCCACTTATAACTGTTGATCGCAACCTCTGGAATTACATCCCCAATTGCTTGGCAGATTGTTTTCCAACGATCCGTATAATCTCGAATGGTTTCTTCTGATGATGAGGCAAGTGAGTACAACTTATCCATCCATGCATCTGCGGGCCGATTATACATGTACGCTTCCAAGAACTTGCGGGTTAACTGCGTATTAGAATTTACCGACCCTTCTGGTAAATTTTCATACCACGCCAAAGCTATTCCTTTCAAATTCGAAGGAAAAAACCGGCACATAACAACGTCATCTTGTTCCCAACGTGTCATACAACGATTGTAATATTTCAAATGAGTCGTTGGGTCTTTCGTTCCATCGTAACATTCGAAAAGGGGAACACTACATTCGTGCGGTATAGATGTATATGCCAGGTGTGGTGCCAATGGTGTCCTTCGGGCTTCTTTTAACACTTCCTCTAATCTTCCACCTTCTTTATTCTTTAAATTTTTAATTTCTACCCGCATTTGTTCCGTATCCTCATAGTATTTTTGCCACATGTCGTTATGCAATCTTGATCCATCAAAATTTAATCTGTCTGGTTCATTTTGTTGACTCAAGGGTTGCACCACCATTACTCTTTGATCTCGATTAACCTTCGCTTCTTCGTGCAGGTCTGCTGGAGCTTTCTTGTTGTCCCTGTGTTTTAGTTATTGACGGTTCCGCACCGTGTTGGACTCTTTCTTTAAGTGCTTGATTTTCTCTGGTCAACAATGCAATTTGTTCCGCACAAACTCGATGTTCCTTTCGCATTGCATTCATTTCTTCTATTAACTGTTGAACATGATCAATACTGTTATGAGAACTTTCTTGGGATGAACGATTAGTTGTGTGGGCTTCAGAATCACTTATGTGGTCATTACTAGGTCCTTGCTCTTGTGATCTTCTCGGTATTTCTTTTTGTTGAGGAACTCCTATAGCATTACTATCTTGATTGCCTGAATTGGCATCTTGATCCTGCACGCCTCTTTGTGACATTGTCCTCATTTGTATGTACTTTTGTGGTGATGAAATTTCTTCTGAACTCAAACTCGTGTTGGTGTAGGAATTTCTTGTCCAGTATTCTAAAAGAGCTCAAGTAATGAATTATGTGTTTCAAAAGATTTTATCCTTCTCAATAAATTTGCAACACAATTTGGTTGAAACCAAATGGTACATATTATCACAGTATCAAAAATTTAGTTGGAAACAAAAATCAAGGACCTAATAAATATGACATGTTGCTAAGTGAACATTTCTTGAATTTGAGAAATATGGTACAGAATGGTGAAAAATAAAGAAAATTAATCATAACAACCAAATTTATATATTCATCAACTGTCTAGTTTTATAAAAAATCATATTTTTCAACCTTTTCATATGAACCTAAATTATTGCTCTTTAAATAGAAATTTTTTTAAATAGAATATGACTCAGTATTTTAACAACAAAATTTTGTCAGGTAGAATAAATTCTTTACTCGTCCCTGTTTCTAGCGCCAAATTGTGATTACCAAAAATCTGGCATCTTTGGGATCACAACCAAAAGTGTATAAACTCCAACAAAATACATTTTATTATCCTGAGTCGCTTCACCATAACATTTTGAAAGTAAAAACAAAGCTATCAAAGTAAAATGAAATGACACAAGACTTTATGTTATTCAATCAACAAAACTATTTACATCCAAAAATAAATAGTTTGGATCCATTGGTATGATCAAATTTACATTTATACATAAGAGAAAAAAAGAGAGAAATAATCTATACTAATGAGATGACTTCATATAAATCATAATCAGGTTAATCGTGAATCAAATGAACTAAAACAATTACATAAATTTCATACCTAAGCCTTTTGCTATTACTTCAATGACTTCAGTCTAATTTCCCGTTTGATTTTCCAACCCCTTTTCCTGTTAATGAGGTTGGTATTTATAGCTTAGTTGAAGGAGCCCACCAATCTACCTTTCCACAAATTTATTCTTATCCATTCTTGGTGCAATGTGTAGTTCCGCAAAGCCTATTTGCAATTCCCGCACGGTCTGATCGTTCCTTCCGCAAGTCTTAGCCTGCGTACTGCCTGTTTCCCGTAGTTTCTTACGGATTATCCCGCACTTCTCCTGCGGTCTTTATAGTTAAGTTATTATTTTGGATTGGAATGACTGTTGCAACTTTACTTGAATCATGGCATGTTAGACACGTAGCTATTTAAAGTGATTCTTCATGCTTTAATTCTTTGCGTTCCGTTGCTTAGAGAGTCGATACGTGTCAGTCATGCATCGATACTCATTATTACTCTTTATTGTGTCAGGCTTTCCCGCAACCTGTTGTCAGTCGAGCAATTAAAGCTGTCTGTCTTGATCAGTGCACTTTACTTTCCCGCTACCTACGTGTAAGTCAGGCAGCAAGGCTATCTGTTTTGTGCAGTGTGCCTTACTTTCCCGCAACCCACGTGTCGGTCATGCATTAATACTGTCAGGATCACTTTAAAGATTTTGCAACTGTCAATTCAACGCTTTCAAAAGACTTTGTTCCAGTGTTTCTCGTCTCATCATAGCTCGTTACTTCTCCAATAGTTTTCAAACACGTGTGCCTCAGATTTTATTCTCTCACAACAACATTAGTACTTAGATTACAAAGATGTCTGAGTGCCAAAGACGCAATTCGATAAGTTTTGAACAGGATTATGGAGATCTTACCCACTCTGAACCAAATAAACGGATTGTCTTCATTTCCCATCTATCGTTTTGCAAGCTCAGTTCCTCGTTTTAAATTCTGCAGCTGGAATGTTAGATTCTGAAATGTAGGCAAATTGTTCTTGAGGTCGTGGGTGAAGGAAAGAACCTATTCATCAAAAGGAAATTGGAAAGATTGTATCAGCTTCAAGAGAGTTAGATCAGCTAATAACAACATAACAGAACTACCATAAAAATAGCACCAATAACCAGGCATACCTGTAGTGTTCGATCAGATATTGTTAGACATTTTACATCTGAAAGTGCTCGAACATACTTACTCAAGTTGGCACCCTGGCCGAGAGATTTTAAAGTGCTTGAGTTTTGCAAAAGACATATATTTAGGTAAATAAAGATTAGGGTAGATATCTAGTTCCAAGGTAATCAATAATTCACAAGTACAAAGTGACAAAGAAGTAAAAAAGGTTGAATTTAGGAATAAGGTGAGACTAAGCTCTTCAACATTGCGCCTTATTGCGGCGGAAATCCATAAATTAACCCGGGATTCATTCAAGGGGTAATGCCAACGAAGAAACAACTTCTGCATACTTGACATATCATGAAGATGCAATATCCCATCCACTATATCCATGAATTTACTACTCTCCCAGTAAGTGAACTCCTTGCTTAAGCTTCGAAAACCAAGGGTGCATGGGGACAGAGATCCAAATGTAGTACCATCTTTTAGATAGCACGCTAGTGCGAGCAAACTCCTTGATATCTAATAAAGATAGAACACAATGAAGAAGTGAGTCGGGTAAGTTGGTGATCCTATCTTCTGCCTGCTCACTCATGCTGTTTTGTTCCTTTGGTCGCTTTTGATTAGTCAATTCCATGATTACAATGTTTTTGTTTAAATGAATAGTTTATTGGTTGAATAACCTATAGTTTAGATTTTATAGATTTAGAAGACAAGTAAACATGGATATTGTTTTAATACCCAAAGATTTAAAAGATACTCTTCTAAAATCCAATTTGAATATTCTACCCAAGTTTTTGTGGATAAATATAATTAGACTGACTAATATACCCTTTAAAATTGACTAATCCAATTCACAACACCATATATTAGGGTGGGTGGGCGTGCGGGACAAACTTCCTCTCTTCATCAATGTCAGAAAATCCATTCTGTATTGCTGAAAAATTAATAATGTCCAAAATTTGTGTTGCACCAACTTCAAGCTTAACCTTTGCGGAAAGCATAGTTTCACAGCCTTGAGTTCGTTCAATTTGTGTTACACCAACTTCCTCTCTTCATCAATGATTTGATTAATCAATTAACAAATATGAGGGGAGGTTAAGGTACAAAGACTTCACGTGCTGATACATGAATAATCAACAACAACATCATATAACTTTGTAATAATGATTGGAGCAGTACGGTAATGAACTTATGGTGTATAAAAAGGTTTGGTTGAGTCACAAAAGAGATTAGGAAGGTTGGGTCGAGCTCAGAAGCTAAAAAGAGCGAAAAAAATCATTTCAGAAATATTTTGTGCTGCTGCTGCTGAAGAAGAGGGAAGAACAGAGAAAAGCAACAGTTTCTTCAATCCATCAGCAACGTTGTTCTTCATCTTTGCAACGTTTATCTTCAGCTGCAAAGGTTTATTCAACCAATCAACAACGTTTATCTTCAGCTTTGCAATGTATATCTTCAGCTGCAACGGTTTCTTCAACCAATCAGCAACGTTTATTTTCAGCTTTACAACGTTTATCTTCAGCTTCATTGTAAAAGTTAATTTGTAACACCAAAAAAACGTTGCAGATTTCCTGTTTTATTATTTTTACCTTATTTTCTTCTCCTCAAGCACTTTTCATTCCTCCAAGCTTTTCAAAGATTCTACAATATCTTTTCATTCTTCTCAACTTCTGCAATTCGAAATTCTCTTATCGGGATCCAGTCTTTGCTATTATCAAAGTATTCTTCTTAGATTCTTTTACTCCTCTGTAAGTTATTCCTTTGCTTTTATTCTTTTTCGTGTTTGCTTGATTATTCTTCACTGTCATGTAGATTCTTTTGAGTTTAATAGTGAAGATGATGTTGATGCCCCTACCTGTTTATTACTTACTGGAACGAACAATGATTGTGAAGTGGTTGAATTTTCTTTTGATGATTGGTTATTCTGACATGGTTCCTGATTTCTCTTGATTATAGAATAATTGTTATCTTACTGTTTTTTTATTTTGTTACCTTTTATTCTGCTCTTGCCTTTTGATCTTTAGTAATCTTATTTTTTCCTTCTTTCCTGTGTAGATAGAAATCTATCATGGCTGGAAAAGGTAAAGCTCGAGTTTCTGATGATGCTTCTCGTCAAGATGATCAACCTTTACACAGGATGCCATCCCGTTATCCTGTATCGAGGAGTTATCCTTCAGAGCCTGCAAGGCCCGCAAGTGTCTTCAATCCATCAGCAACGTTGTTCTTCATCTTTGCAACGTTTATCTTCAGCTGCAAAAGTTTATTCAACCAATCAACAATGTTTATCTTCAGCTTTGCAATGTATATCTTCAGCTGCAACGGTTTCTTCAACCAATCAGAAACGTTTATTTTCAGCTTTGCAACGTTTATCTTCAGCTTCATTGCAAAATTTAATTTGTAGCACCAAAAAAACGTTGCAGATTTCCTGTTTTATTATTTTTACCTTATTTTCTTCTTCTCAAGCACTTTTCATTCCTCCAAGCTTTTCAAAGATTCTACAATATCTTTTCATTCTTCTCAACTTCTGCAATTCGAAATTCTCTTATCGGGATCCAGTCTTTGCTATTATCAAAGTATTCTTCTTAGACTCTTTTACTCCTCTGTAAGTTATTCCTTTGCTTTTTCGTGTTTGCTTGATTATTCTTCACT
>JAJJMC010003606.1:89088-167970 GCA_023531435.1 Papaver californicum | reverse complement strand
GAATTTTCTTTTGATGATTGGTTATTCTGACATGGTTCCTGATTTCTTTTGATTATAGAATAATTGTTATCTTACTGTTTTTTTATTTTGTAACCTTCTATTCTGCTCTTGCCTTTTGATCTTTAGTAATCTTATTTTTTCCTTCTTTCCTGTGTAGATAGAAATCTATCATGGCTGGAAAAGGTAAAGCTCGAGTTTCTGATGATGCTTCTCGTCAAGATGATCAACCTTTACACAGGATGCCATCCCGTTATCCTGTATCGAGGAGTCATCCTTCAGAGCCTGCAAGGCCCGCAAGTGTCCAGACAGTGAATAATCTTGTTCCTAAAGACAAGCGGGCTCATAAAAGTTGTAGCTTTAGGTATATGGATCTCTAAGAGTTTAAAAGGATCCATGGTCTCGAAGGATTCAAAGTCTCCTTTTTCGATTGCGTTTCCGATGAAATTTCCCTGGCAATGATAGAGGGTTTTCAATATACCAATGATAGATTATTAATTCCCGCAGGAGCTATAGATGCGGGCTTACAGCTTCCACTATACCAAAAAGAGAATCCTTATCAATTTGAAGTCCTTGCGAGTCGTAATCAATCTCACCAAGGCTTAGTGCGATCAGTTGCGCAGTACAATGGAAATTGGTGGAGAATACTTGATGAATGCAGCTTACGTAGCCAAGGAAGGACCAGGTTTACATGCTACGTGCCGGATATTAGGTTAAGCAAATATTATACAGTGGCAAATTTCCATGCCACGTATGCGGACAATGTTTCCGCCAAGAACTACAAGAATTGGAGTGTTGGCCCAAACCGCAAAGGTGGGAAGGGGTTCCGTTTACTATCGGAGATTGACAACGCGAAACTGAAGTATGTTCAGGGAACAATGATTTCTCTTAGGGAAAGAGTTCGGGAAGATCACGACTATAAATGATATCGCACCCCTCTCCTTATTGAAGGTCCCTGGGTCTTCGGGTCTGCTTCCAATAGTGTAGTGTACGACCTTCTCAATCGTTTCAACGGTTATTGCCCTTACAGATTAAATTTTTCTGATTTCAAGTTCGCTCTTTTCAGCGAGGTACGTAGTTTTGCTTGAGTATAAATGTATTGCTTAGAGTATAGTTTTCGTTTGATAGTAAAAAAAATTCTTTTTTTCTTTTTATAATCGCAAATTGAATCGGAGACTGAGCCGCTGGATGATGAAGCACTCAGGATCAAACGAGGTTAAAATGCAAGGCCTCACCTCTTCCAGAAAAGGTGTTATTTTATCCGTTGACTTCTTATATATTGCTTTTAGAATTTCCTTTGATGAAGCATTGCGGTATATTTACAGGGTCGGAAGAAAGCGAAAGGCGCGCCCCGTGCTTCTACAGATAGGGAAGAGGGTGAGATTCATGATTCTCCTCTCCATCATCCACGCTCTAGGGGTGAATGAAGTTCTGCTGCAAAAAGGAAAGAAGGAGGTCAACGTATTCCCTTCTACTAACGAACTTCAAATCTGCGGGACAACATGATGTCGTGGAAGAAACCTCGCAGATTCCGAAGGATTCCTCGGATCAAGTTATTGTCCCTGATTCTTCTTTTTATCTTCAATTCTCTCTTCTACCTGGGGATGATCCGCTTGAAACTGCTTCTAATGAAGATGAGACGACTGATGAAGAGGGTCGCAACCTTCAGGCATCTGTTGCAGAGGCAGTAGTGGCACCGTAAGCACATGTTGCGGAAACAGAAGTGGCCCCGCAAGCACATGTTGCGGAAACAGAAGTGGCCCCGCAATCACATTTCGTGGAAACAGAGGTGGCCCCGCAATCACAAGTTGCGGAAACAGAAGAGCCGGCAAGCACCAGTACAACGAATAATGTTCCCTCAAACATAATGGCAAAAGCTATTCTTGTTAGGCCTGCTGGTGCGAGCGGGGTTGATGCTGATGAAACTCAACAAAACCCAGAGTTTCCTCAATCGAGCAGAAGAAAGGAAGTCGCGGAGGCTTCTATTTTCAAGTTCAAGTTAGGATGCAAACAAATTCAAGTTAGGATGCAACCAGATTCATCATTGCTATTTTCGAATATATTTTTTCAATTTTATTTTAAACCAGAATACAAGTTTCATCCTAGCTATTATTCGAATACTTTTATTTTCTTAGTTTAAAACAGGATGCATCCAGTTTATCCAAGCTATTTTTTGAATAAATTTTTCTATTTTATTTTAATTCAGGATGCAACCAGCTTCATCCTAGTTATTTTCTTTCGAAAAAAAACTTTCGAATTTACTATCAACAATGGATCTTGTTTTGAAGAAAATTTAAATTTTTTTTCCAATAATATAAGTTTTATTAAAATCGGATATACATTTTGAAAGTTATGAGTGTTTTTGTGATCTGTTTTAAAATTGGAGAGAGAAAGGATAAAAAAGAAATAAATTCAAAGATTAGGGACATAATTGTCTAATTTTTTTTATCTAATTTTTACAAGTCCACTAGAACCATATTTTAGGGAATCTTGGACAATAGACTTATTTTATATTAAATGAAAAATAGATAAAAGGGGTTGACAATTAAAAGTTAGGATATATTTCCATGTTCATCACACGCATGTAAACCCAGAGTTATTCACCCTAAATAGCAGCACTTCGACATCAATCTAATGTGACAGTGAGAATTTCTGAGTTATTCACCCTAATATGTTCACATTCACCCTCAAAAGAATTCACCATATTCCCCTGGATGTAGGTTTAGATGATAGTAGTTGTGAACCTAGCAACATTGAATCTCTAATGAAGGTTTAACAAACAGCAGCAGCAATAGGTCTGTCTATAGTTTCACTAAAACTATAGACAGACCTATTTGTGTTTCTTCGATAACCTGCTCCACCATACTAAAACTTCGCGTCAGCATTTTGGAGAAGTATGACTTACTGAACATGTAGCTCAAATCGACCTTTAAGGGATTCCTCCTGGTTGTTCAGCATCCTTATCTAGCTATAACAGCTTTTGGAGGCTGAAGTGCCATTTTTCTTTTGTCACGAGTCTTTAGACATGACCTCTTGATCATCTCCCTTTCGAAGAGATTGGGTCTGGGATACCTCCACTATATTCTCGATGAGGTCTTTCAAGATTGGTTTCTCTTGTGTTAGGGCATGCGTTGCATCCATGCGTTGCTAGTTGTGCTTCCATTTGTCTCATTTGATCCTCCGGGACTGTTATTTGTGTTAAAGTCTATCGGCCTAACTAACCTCGAAAATCGTCTTACAAGGCTAGGATTGCCCAAGGCATATATATTTCACAAATCCAGGGAATCTAGGCGATTTGGGACTATACTTAACACCCCCCTCACACAGAGTCGTGGGCCAAACAAGACCCTTATTGGGTCATACACGAAGGAAGAAAAAGAAGAAACAATACTCTTACTGGGTCAAACAATCCCTTAACGGGTCAAACAACGTCCGCACACCACCCAAACACCTGCTCCGATACCATGTTAAAGTCCATGGATCTAACTAATCTCGAAAACCGGTTTATAAGGTTAGGATTGTCCAAGACATATATACTTCACAAATTTAGGGAATCTAGACGATATGGGACTATACTTAACAATTTGTAAGGTTCTGATCCGGGTTATCCCCTTCGTGGTCTGTTTCCACAATAGATGTGTCAAGATTGTCAAGTTCCCCAGCCCTGAATTAGTACATTAGTACAGGGGTGGAGCCATAAATTTTACCATAGGAGGCAGAAAAATTTTGAAGACTGGTAAAAGGGCAATAAAAGATTTAGGATGAACAAAAATAGACTGATTAGTAGGGTGCGATAGGCTGGCTCCGCCCCTGTATTAGTATGAAATCTATGGATAAACACGGCTTTTAATGGACATACCAGCCATATGAATTTTGGTATTTTTTACGGTAAAGTTTTGTTGGTACCCCACTCAATGGCAGTGTGTAGATAAACTGGCAAAAAAAATTTCCTCTAGGCTTAAAAGAGGTTACCAACAACAAGCATTTGATCCGCAACTTGATCAACGGGCCGTGTCAAGATGGTAGGTTTGAATGAAGCCAGGGGCAGAGTCAGTTTAGAACATAGTGCACATCCAGCCAGCTAGCTCCCAAACCTAATTGTTAGATATTTTTTTTTGTCATAAAATGGGTTTGGCTTGTGCAAGATTTTTACACCCCTTCTTACAAACCTGGCTCCGCCCCTATGAAGCGGGTCAGATTGATCAAAAATGATCTTTGGAACTGGTTGGTAAAGATATCAGCAACTATTTCAGCAAGTAGGTGAAGAAATGATCAGCAATATCAGATGATGCCTAAAGGGATAGATATAACGGTTCATGATTCCTGCACAAATATACCATGCATGTTTGACTGAATACAAAATTCAAATGTTTTTGTTCACTTACAAATGATCGAAATGCCGAAAACAAGGGCTAACTAGAATCACATCTTACTCTCAACCACCACTTTTCCAGCTTCTCATCACAGAATTTGCATTTCGTGACCTTATATACCACACTATATCTCAAACATAATAAGGCTTAGAAAACCTTTTAGAGTAATTCCACAACTAAAATTCTTCTTACGCTATCATATGGAGAAAAGAAGGCTGTTGCTATTCAGGGGTGAATCAGTTATTCAACACCCGTATGTCCTGTTAGTTACCGTAATATTGAGTATCATTTTTATAGACCCATTTCGTATGGGACCATTAGGGGATCACGATTATAAGCCTGTCAAACACGATGTCGCGTCGTATAAAAAAGTCATGGAGAACTGGCCTGCAGACAATCGAAGCCGGTTAGGATATGGGAAATTGGAATTTGTAGACCAAGTTTATGGACCAGAGTCTTTGGAGTTTGATCGTTCAGGCCGAGGACCTTACACCGGTTTAGCTGATGGTCGTGTCGTTCGATGGATGGGTGATGGTATTGGATGGGAGACTTTCGCCGTGGTTACGCCAAATTGGTGTGTGTCTTAAAATCTACCTAATGTTAAATGTAAGGTTTTTGTTGATATTATTATATACTGCGACTGAATGTAATAAATATGAGTTTGATAGGTCTGAGGAGCTTTGTGCAAATGGCAACAAATCAACAACACCAATACAATCAAAGTTTGAGCATCGTTGCGGCCGTCCATTGGGCTTGAGGTTTGATACAAAGACCGGAGATTTATACATCGCGGATGCTTATTACGGACTCTTGGTTGTTGGACCAGAAGGCGGTCTTGCAACTCCTTTGGCAACTCATGATGTGGAAGGGAACCCCATTTTGTTTGCAAATGACTTAGATATTCATTCAAATGGATCTATTTTCTTCACTGATACAAGCAAGAGATACAACAGATTGTAAGTTTCCTTTTGTTAAGTCATTTCAAAACAAATTAGCACTCGATAATCTGAGATAAACTTTGTTCTTTCCGGTGTAGGAACCATTTCTTGATCTTGTTGGAAGGAGAAGCAACAGGAAGACTACTTAGATATGACCCTAGTTCTAAAGAGACTCATGTAGTCAGGGATGGTTTAGCATTTCCTAATGGAGTTCAATTGTCTAAAGATGAATCATTCCTCCTCTTCACTGAGACAACCAATTGTAGGTAATGCAATCTCGCTTTCTCGATACTACTGTGTTGAATGGTTCCCTTTCTAGATTTTTTTCTGTTCTTTACATGGTCAGCGCGGGAACTCAAACTACTAACCTCAAATATAAGATTCGGCCCCTCTGGCCAACTGAGCTAATCTCAGTACATGACCTTACCATCTGATTTACATGTTCATTACAGGGTGATTAAGTATTGGTTGGAAGGTCCTCTAAAGGGAAAGGACTTCATTTTTGCTAATTTACCAGGATTTCCGGATAACGTAAGATTAAACAAAAAAGCTCAATTTTGGGTTGCAATCGATTGTTGCCGAACCCCAGCACAAGAAGTTTTATCGAATAATCCTTTGATAAGAAGCATCTATTTCCGGTTACCGTTTAAAATGAGCTTTTTGGCGCGGTTGATGGGAATGGACATGTACACAGTAATTTCTCTGTTCAATGAGAATGGAGAAATTTTAGAAGTTCTTGAAGATAAAAAAGGTGTAGTTATGAAATTGGTTAGTGAAGTTAGAGAAGTGAATGGAAAGTTATGGATTGGTACTGTTGTTCATAACCACATTGCAACTCTTCCTTACCCTTAATCAGTTAGATAGATAGCTAGAATGATGAATTTGTAATCCCATTGTCGTTCTTCGTTATGAATTCAATTGGGTTTTGCTGGTGCATTTTGAGATTTTGAGTCAATCTTACGGGTAAACAAGTGCGTGAAAATGACATATCCAACACAGGACTCCAACCATACAAGCACAGAATACAAGCCAAAAACATCTGACTATGACTTTATGTTTAAGAATTACTGAAACCGTTTGTGCACCTTCGTTTACTAGTAATCGGAAAAATGTTTACCGTCTCTGATATACACAGTGGCAAAAAGATTCTAGCTTTGTTACTTCATCTTGGCCTCTGTAAACAGAACATGTTTGTTTACACGAGGATCATACTTCCTGAACTCAAGCTTTTCTACCATTCTTCGTGCCTGATAAATACTGAACCCCCTTTCGCCTTACCCATCCTTACTTACGAATAAACTGATAACAACCAACGAGAAAAGAAATGTAATCAGCAAAAAATCAAAAACTAACAACAACAAAAGTAAGCAGATGAATTTGCCTGAATTTGGAAAAATACAAATTTCAGCTGCATAAGTGGAAGATGACAGGAAATTGTTCTCCTCTCCTAGTCCCTCCTAATATACTAATCGATGGCCATCTCCTAAACTCTAACAAAAAAATGAGCAAGTCGCACTTGACATAAAGGCTACAGGTTTGTGCAGGTGAGTTTGATTGTGTTATTCTACTGTTTCACTTCTAAGAAACCCATCAGGGAATTTAGATGTAGGGAGTGGAATTGGAACAAACATCAGTTGCGTGCAAGTATGCCTCATGGCATGAGTTACACCAAGTTGACAGTTACAATCAGAAGCTGATGTCACAGAATATAAACCTGAAGTACACATAACAATGAAAATATAAAATATCCGCGGATACCAAAATAACAGTCAACCTAAAAATGAACTCTGCCCTCTCTTCTCCAAAGGGCAACACAAAGTACCAACAGTGATGTAGTAGACTCCAGCATTACCAGGGATCAATAGATAAGAGCAAAAGACAATTAATCACAAACTGAGCAAGCATCCTAATCCGAGGACGTATGCAAGGTCTTAGATCTTTCGGGGAGTGCAAGATTATCACAAGGATGTGAATGGGAGCCACCCAAACAGGACGTATAGCTCTGGGGGAGGCTCTGCTCTGGGCTAAATCCTGTGGTTCTCAACAAATTGAAGCTGGATAGGGATCATAACTCATGAGGAATCTCTAACATTAACAACAGAAACCTTAGGCATTGAATACAGGGACATACCATTTCGGAAGGCCTTTTAAGTTCATGCAAAATGTATTTCAATTCCAGTCTAGTAAGTTTCATGACGTTAAATGTAAGGCAAACCAGGTGGCTGCTGCATTTGCCTCACAGCCCAATGCAACATCGTAATTTGCAAACCTTCCTGTCTTTTTGGCAAGGCATCTCGCATATAAAGACAGGAACAACAATATGTATTGGCCTCAGGCCAGTTGTCTATTTCATTAATGCATTTTCAATTATGATAAGAAGAAATTATAAAAATAGAAAATGTTAAATTCTTTTATGAACCACAAACCAAAACCCATTGATATAACTAATACAACAAAGGATTCTAATCCCCCTATCCTAACAATGTCCGATAAAACATAAATCACTCACATTGACGTTTACAGTCACGGTTTCTACAGTAATTATCTTTCTTCACTTCAAAAATCAATGTAATGATCACTGGATTGAAGATCACTCTATTGAGTAAGCAATATCTGATTCCATCATATTGCAGTCTTATCTATACAAGATTACAATGTTGCATTGGGCCACCTAGATTATCTCTTGAGCTATTCTTAAGAGTGATGAAAGATTCCTCCAATACAATTTTAATGAGACATTTCAAGAAACACACCTGAATCAAACATTAACTAACCAACACAACATCCAATAAGATTCCCTACAACGATATGATTATTTTACACAATAGATTTCATTTCTTCCAAATCCAGTAAGAATTACAAACCCTAGAAATCAATCAATCAATCGACAAAAAGATTCACACAAAAACCAATTTCATCATCTACGTCTCCATTTCATCATCAAACCAGTTAAGATGCAACCAAAAATCTTACCTTTATGATTTCGTTGTTGATGCGCAAAACCCTTAACCCCCTCCAGTCAATCAGAGAATGAAATAAGATCCTCTTTTTGTTTTCTACAAAACCAAAAGATATTCCCACCCCAAACAAAAAACTTAAAAAGAGACTATTATAGTGACCATTTTGCCCTTACAATTTTTTTAAACTCCCATCCTTAAAAGCAATGCACTATGGTTAGGCATTTTGCTTGGTTATAGCTTGAATATAGCTAGTAAGCCAAAGGCAATCAAAACCGTGACGTACGGAAATTCAGTTTCATTCAAAAAAAAAATTTGCCAAAAGAGTTAAAAGAAAAGTAATTAGGAGAAGAAATAATTTTTATAAATTAAAAAAATTTAAGAAAAAAATTAGAAATATGATAGAGAAAAAAGAATCATAATAAATAAAAGAATTAAAAGAGAAATATTAAAAATAAATAAGGACGAAGAACAGAAGTTAAATAATAATTGAAGACTGATACTCAGTTTACGTCAAACCATATAGAAATTAAGTATCTAAATTATTGTACTATTTAACGGGAATTGAGTCTTCGTTGTGCATTTCTTAGTTATAAAGTGGGACATATTTGTGTGCTATGCTAGCTAAGTCAAAGGTTTTGGCGACATTATAACTAAGAAATAAACCATATTGGTCAGTCTTAGCCATAATATAGCTAAAGCTAAGAAAAATACCCCATCAGAGTGCTTGGCCTAAGAGCAAGTACTATGATACACCATTTTTCTCGGTTATATATACATATTATAACAAAGCCAAAAGAAAAAGAAAAACCATTTGTTGTGGCAATTCATCTTCTCTTGGCGTATAGTGAAGTCTGTTATAATAGTACATCATAGAAATTCAATTTTCGTCAAGTTATTTTTAGATCCGATATTTCATATTTATAATGTACATAAGAAAAAAAAGTAGAATTATGAGGAGATAATTCAAAAGTTAAAGACGTAAATAAATTGACAAAACTGAGTATTCGCACATTAAGAAAACCAATAAGTTTTTGTCGTCCATTTTTTAGTTGGAAATCGCTAAAAATCTCTTCCCTTCACTAGCGAAATCATAGCTTTTAGTAAACATTTAACCATTATGCTTGGCCTAAGACCAAGTGCTAATGTACTGTCATATATCTCTTGGCTATATATATACATTGTAGCCAAATGTTATATCTTGGCTAGTGAGAGGTAGAGATGTGTAGCAGTCACTGGCCAAGAGATGGATAACAGAAACTCAACTTTCGTCATAAAAAGTATAACCTTCGTAATAATTTTTGTATATGAACAATCTATTAGGTTCGATTAGAACATAAAAAATAAAAACTACTCGAATCTAATAAGAACTAGCTGAACCTCAAATTTCCATAAAATAATAAATATATATTGAAAAATAAAAACAAAAAAAAATATTTTAAATAATTAAAATTTAAATATCAAATAAATAAACGAACTAATCAAGAGTAATTTAGTAAATTAGCTAATCCCGAGGACACCTAATATCACCCAACCTTGTTATCATAAATTTTTACACCTCTTTTCCCATATGCCTATAGCCTCGCCCCTGGATTATAATATCAAACAAATTAAGGGGTTGTTTAGTAGTAATTATCATTATCATTTATGATTATAGATAATCATAAATTGAAAAATGATTATGATATTAACCACTATTATACTAAATTTTAACAAACAATTTTTTGGAATAAATGATTATCTTAAAAAAAATGCTCTCAAACATGAGAGAAAAGTATGATGATTTAAGAATTTCTTTTTAGTCTATTATTGTTTTTTTATCTCTCTCTTGATAGTTTAGAGAAAATAAGGAAAAAAATCTAATTTATTTTTGTTAAAAAGAATAATTGATTATGATAATTTTTATAAATGACTTTTTTTTACTTATGAAAATAATGAGCTTTTTCAATTATAATTAAAATAATCAGTTATTATAAATTTTAACAAACATCTATATAATTGATTATGTGCTGGATAATTAATTATGGGCTCATAATCCATTATAATGGTTACCCAACACCCCCTAAAGCTACGGAAATGATTCCTTAAAGTTCCCATCTAGCTAGCATTACAGTCAATCGAAGATGAGTGACGAGTATGTCAATGATTCCAGTGGAGTGGGTGATAAGTCTTTGTTGGTTGATTATTATTTATAGTCATCGTAAGTATTTTTTTTTTCTTGTTGTCTTTCATCCATTGATGGATGGTAGGGGCGGCATTAAAGCCTAGGTTACTCAGGTTTAAACTCCTCTTAAAAACCTATAAAAAGTATTCTTAAAAACCTATAAAAAGTATTCTTATATTTTATATAAAAATTTAAGATTAATATTTAGGTTTAAGTTTGGGTAGAAATTTAGTCAAACTCATTTCTTAATAGAAACCGCCACTGATCAACCCACCTCCTTGATGGACTTATAGTTTCACCACTGATCAATGGAAGACTGCTTCGAACCTACATAGAGTCGGGGCAACATATAAATTGGACAAAGAACGAGGTACGAAGTGACAAAAAAAAAATAGAAGAAAATTAGAGTTAGCTAACAACACGCAATGGGTCCAGCCACTTCATAATACAACAGGCGGCCATGAAAATTAGATTTAACACACCCACATTATATGATATCAAGTGCCATTGTAATATTAATAAATCTTTAACTTTACCGTCTTAAGGATGAACGATCTAGTTAGTAATTTGCTAAATAATCGCCCTAATTAGTAATTCGTCAAAAATTATTCGTGAATAGATAAATATATATATATATATATATATGTTTTCCGAACAACTGAAAGACCAAACATGAAACTTGTATTATATGGGCTACCTGAATTATTCGTGTATAATTCGTGAAGCCGAATGATTCATTTAATTAGTTCGGCAGGTGGTTGAGTCGGGTCTGAACCAAACTAGAGCTGAATCAAACCGATTCCACTCCTTTGACAAATCATGAACGTTTCATTAATATTTTTAAAAAGTGTTTACAAAATAGTTAACTTTGCCGTGACAACCTAGTTAGTAATTCGTCGAATTTATAAACAGATAAATACGAACAACTGAAACACCAAACATGGTACACGTATTATGTGGGCTTCCTAAATTATTATGTGGGCTAAATTGTTAACTTGGAATTATGGATCCATTAAAGCTAAAGTTGAAGATACGATGATACACAGAGTGAAATAGAGAAAGCCCTGTAGGGGTGCTGAAAAAGTTCAGGTAGTTATCCCACGTGGTCAACAAATCACTTCAAAGGTTCGGATAATCGGATATGTATAAACAAAACTGTGTTCGGCAATCCACCTGTTAATCTCATCCAACCGAAATCTTCATTGTATAACAAAACATCATCCAAACGCTAGACAACATTACGTGTTCATCTTTCATTAGCCCACCCAAAAAAATACATGACTTAACCGCACAATAATTAAGACACATTTCCCTCTCCACCTGAGAAATCAAGTTCTCTCAATCATGCAAAGATTTCTCTCAATTTCCTCAAAATCAATCAAAAATGTCTCAAATTTATTCAAATTCCCGAATCCAATCACTCAATCCACAACTGGGGGTTTTGGGGTTAAATATTTATGTGGAGGAGGAATAAGAAATTACAGTAGTGAAGAATCATCAAATAGAGAATCAATAAATTATGATGTAGTTATTGTAGGAGCAGGACCAGCTGGATTATCAGCTGCAATTAGATTGAAACAAATGTGTATTGAAAAAGATGTTGATTTATCTGTTTGTGTTGTTGAGAAAGGAGCTGAAGTTGGTGCACATATCTTATCTGGGAATGTATTTGAACCTAGAGCACTTGATGAGCTTATTCCACAATGGAAACAACAACAGGTCAGTCACTCCTTATTCTTCAACTACTACTTTTCAGTTTCTTTTCAATTTTTCATGAAACTTATATGAAATTGTCACTGATCCTAGGATCTCTAGAAAATGGTGTTCAAGGGCCAGTGGGGGCAGTTGCCCCCACTGGTCCTCATAGCTTTAATCCTGCTCTTTGCCACTGATCTTGGTGACATTTCCTAATAATAAATTTTTTGACTCTTAATAAAATCATTAGTGTATGAATAATCCTTAGTTCAAATTATAATCATTGATCCTAGGACCTCTGTAAAATGGTGCTCAAGGGCCAGTGGGAGCAACTGCCCCTGATTGCAAACTAGCTCTTTAAGGTTATGTATGCTTATTTTTGCATAAACCTTATTGATTTTGAGTTTTTTTTTTTGGGGGGGTCCTTCTTAGCTTCAATCCTGGTCCTAGCCACTGATCTTGGTGGCATTGCCTAATGATAAAATGTTGATGGTTTTTAGTCATGTTTGTAGGCCAAGTTTATATCTTTTGTAGGACATACTTGTATGAGAATGATGGTTCAGGTGTACTGTATTGGTTTCGCTTCGAAAATAGTCTTGCTAATGTAATGACTATTGTCGTCTCTGATGCTTGAGTTGTTGTTTTTTTTCCGCATGATTTGCAGGCCCCAATTACTGTTCCCGTGACTTCAGACAAGTTTTTGTTACTTACAAAGAAACATGCATTTTCGCTTCCTTCTCCTTTCGACAACAAAGGGAATTACGTCATAAGGTAGTTGTTACTTGTTATTTGTTATATGGTGTAATTTGACTAGAAATTAATCTAAAAAGAATCTATTGGTTTTAATATGAAGAAAAGATGTATCAAAATTTGGTATCTGCACCGTTGTTTGTGTATTTGGGATTAGAATCACCCTCTTTACATTGAAGTAGTGCAGTATCTGTGACTTTTTGTTATGATCTGTATTGCACCACTAGGCTGTATTAGTGAGTTTTTCTTAGTTGTATAGTTTGTGATGCAGTTTGAGTCAGTTAGTACGTTGGATGGGAAGCAAAGCTGAAGAATTGGGAGTTGAAATATACCCAGGCTTTGCAGCTAGTGAGGTACTTTATTTTTTGTTGGCATTTACATTATTCAAAGTGAGCTCTATTTTTAAGTTTGGTAGCTATACAGATTTTATATGATGCAAGTGGGAATGTTATTGGTATTGGAACTAATGATATGGGAATTGCTAAAGACGGCTCAAAGAAGGAAAATTTTCAGCGTGGTGTGGAATTGAAAGGCAAGCTTTCTTGACTTCTTTCCTATATAATTCACATTAGCAGCTGGTGATCTGTCCTCTACGTTTTATATCTTTCGCTGAATAGCGAATTTATTCTGAATGAAAACATGTGAAAATAATGATGCAGGACGTATAACGCTTCTTGCTGAAGGATGCCGAGGATCATTATCAGAGGTCTGTTTCAAAAATGTGACTGTTGGAGATGCTTATTGGCTCTTCTATTTGCCTCCCTCTTAAATTTTCTGGTCAACATCACAGCTGAAGTATTTGAACTTTTCTTTATTTTATGAGCAGAAAATAATAAGAGATTACAAACTCAGAGAGAAAGTTCAAGCACAACACCAGACATACGCTCTTGGAATCAAAGAGGTAAACTCTATATTCCAACAATTGAGATGTGTTCTTCAATCCAGTCTCTCACTTTTGGTTCTTCTTCTAGTACTGCATTTTTCTTCTACAAAAATTAAAAGAATTGCACGCTGTAATGAGGAGTTTTGAAAAATAGCTTCTTCCCCCCCCCCCCCCCTTTGACGTAACTCTAGGTTTAGTTGATGCGGTAACGCACGAATACTATTCTGTTTCAAAGTTTGTGTTGCAATAGCAACCTTCGGCTGCAGGATTATCAATGCTAAAACACCCAGATAACTCTGGACTGTATAGCTGTAATGTGTATTCTAATGTTTCATGCACATGCTTGTAGGTTAAATGACAAACAAATATATTTAGGTAATTAAAAGTTGTTCGATGACAGATATTCAATCTGTAACAAGTATTAATAGCTTTTGACTAGTCACATGATTTGAATTTGAACATCCAGGTATGGGAAATTGATGAACTGAAGCATAAACCTGGTGCAGTTTTTCACACATTGGGTTGGCCACTAGATAATAAGACTTATGGAGGATCGTTTCTGTACCACATGCAAGATAGGCAGGTATTGAAACTTTCTCTGGCTCTCGTCATCCCTGGTCAAGTTACTTCCTTTGTCACTTCTGTAGAAATTGCAAATGTTGGTGATCCTGTTCATATTCATTCTTTGTTTTGTAATAATTCTCATTATTGGAACAGCTGTTTTAAAGGAACTGAGTGACTTTTGCATGTGGGTCTATTTGTTTCCTTGTCTGCAATTAAGGCTATAGAGTTCTTGTTTGGTATTGTTTGCAGGTTTCTCTTGGCCTTGTCGTTGCATTGGATTATAAGAACCCTTTCTTAAACCCATATGAGGAGTTCCAGGTAAACTGGGTTCTTATATCATCACCATCCATCCCAACAATCATCATTGTCATGAACCCTACCTCTGAAGTTGAATTTTTGTTTTCCCCTACTATTGTTGTAGAAACTCAAACACCATCCTGCTATCAAACCACATTTGGAAGGTGGAACTGTGATCCAATATGGTGCTCGGACTTTAAATGAAGGCGGTTTTCAGGTGCAGACTCTTTTCTAACTTGGTTTATGTTTTTAATATCTTTTTCTTTTTAATTCACTGTAATATATGCATTAAGGATTTGATACTAGTTAAATTTCAGTCTATTCCACATCCAGTGTTTCCGGGAGGAGCAATTATCGGATGCTCAGCTGGCTTCCTAAACGTGCCAAAAATTAAGGGAACACATACAGCGATGAAATCAGGTAGTAATCATTTTTATCATGCTGGAGAATATGATAACTCCTACTTTATGTGAGTTTTTGCTAGATATAGGTAGACAGAATGATAAAATGCAGAAACTTATGGCCACCCATCTGATAGGAGGTGGGACCATTGAGTCGCCACCATTTATCATCTGAAAAATACTCCTAAATTAGGTCACTTCGTACAGGAATGCTGGCTGCAGAATCTGCTTTTGGTGTATTGCATGAAGGCTCTAATATGGAAACATATTGGGATAACTTAAAGAAATCATGGGTCTGGGAAGAACTACGTAAAGCTCGGAATTACCGTCCGGTTAGTGTTGATATTCACTGTCCTCTAGTTATTCTTTTAATGATATCACTTTAAATATAAAACTGTGTTTCCTTGTTCTAATTTACTTTTTTTTTCTTAAGTTATTACTCCTTTTTGTTAGTTTTATTAATGAAAAATTAAAATGCACAATCCCTTGGTAGGAAAGAGTTCTTCCAGAATGGAACTAGTAAAAGTTTGACATTTCTCCTCAGTTTTAAGAGCCCCACTTCCTTCCCAGCCGATACCTACTTCACAATATTATGCTTCTCTTGCAGGCATTCGAGTACGGATTGGTTCCAGGATTGGCTGTATCTGCGGTCGAACAGTAAGATCTCACCACGTTTTTGCCAGATATTGTAGTGTGTGTTTTTTCCTTGAAAGCTGCACATAAGTTTCACTGGTTAAGATGGCTCTAATGGGCTAAGTTCTCTTTCGCAGCTATATCCTGAAGGGAAGAGCTCCTGTGACACTGAAGCACGGTAAACCTGATCATGAAGCAACAGATGTAAGCACATTTATCTCTCAAAGCATAATTCTCCACATCATAATTCCTTCTAAAGTTTCCTCTCTGAATTTTTTTTTTTTTTTTTTTGACGGTTTGATATTATCCACAACCGATACTGACTAGTCTAATCTTGCATTGCAGCCTGCTAACTTACACACTCCAATTGCCTACCCTAAGCCAGATGGTTTGGTGTCTTTTGATGTGCCGACTTCACTATACAGGTTCTGTTTACCCAAGATATTTTCCTCTAGATGTATCAACCTGTTATAGTGAATCACTAAACTCATTCTGGAGGGAGAAAGTAATTCCATCTCATTTCTATATTATCATTTTGTTCTCTCTTTGCTTGTGTAGGAGCAACACGAATCATGAACACGACCAACCTGCTCATCTTCGTCTACAGGACAAGAAGATACCTGAACTTGTAAACCTACCAAAATATGCGGGTCCTGAATCAAGATACTGCCCTGCTCGTGTTTACGAGTAAGTTGCATTTTAGTTTTGGATTGTGATTTCAGAAGTGCTATGCATTAGGTTTGTGTTGATAATGCTGTCATTTATGCCCTCAATTCAAGGTATGTACCAGACGAGGACGGCCAACCGAAGCTCCACATCAATGCTCAAAACTGCCTCCATTGCAAGGTAACTTTTAGAGCTCTTGCCATTGTTTTTGAAGTTTATATGCTTTTTTCTGGTAATACATGCTTGAAGTCATCCATCCATACAGTCTCCTTTATGACCCTTCTCTACTTCGTTGTTCTTTAATAATTGCAAAATCGTTTCACATTTGATAACCTAGTGTTGTTGTCCACGATAATTTTCTAGGCCTGTGACATCAAAGATCCTGAGCAGAACATAAAATGGACAGTTCCCGAAGGTGGAGGTGGCCCTGGATATTCAGTCATGTAGATTTCTCCCCTACCCCTACACTCCTCATTTGTATATCTGTAAATACCCCTTGGCCTTGGGGATATAATAAGTTATGAGGAAGTAGAATTATAGTACTTGTAGGAAAACTGATGCTGAAATTCCGCAGACAAGTTGTCTAATGAAAATAGTAATTCTTGATACCATCAAGAATTTCCTCATGTAATCAAGTTCTTAATTTTTCAATTTAATTCTCATATCAAAAGAGGTGTAATTCGCTAATCAACTGCTTCTAGCTCCGATGAGCTTTTGGATCATAAATGTAGTAAAAGAAACCACAGTTCTTCTCCTCGGAACGTCTAATGCAGGTGTTACTATTACTTAAAGGTTGTCCAATATAGAGGCATGGACAGAACAAAAAGGGCATGCACCCAAAACCTATGGAACTTTCCCCTCAGTCCACCACGACAATTGAAGTTGATCAATTAGCAGCCATCCTCCCGGTCAAAAGTCCGTGTCTAAGCTACGTATTACCAAGAAACAACAGATTCAAGTCCATCTCAAAGACTGGGAAAAGTATTTATAGAAAACCAAATCTTCTTCTTCCTCTCTTCATCTTTATAACAACAGATTCGAAATTCAATTTCTCTCTATCTCTATTCTCTAACCATTCCATATTTCCATCCACCTCTTATTCAGATTATATCTTTACTTGTTGTTGATAAATCAGAAAATCATGAATTCATCAGGTAGATCATCTCAAGCTTTAAGTTTATTCGGATTGCTTTCGTTGGCGATTATGAATTTCAGTCAAGTCCATGGAATCACTCTTGTATCATCTCCTGCGGAAGGTCCGACTAGTGATGGGACATCATTGGATCAAGGGATTGCGTGTATCCTGATGCTTGCAGCCCTGGCTATTACATACCTCACGCATTGATTTCTATCTCTCTTATATCATTTTTATTACTTTCTTATTATGAATTTTTAACATTGGAGCGTGGATATTGTTCCAACGCCCATGATTATTGTAAATCTAAGCTCGAATTCTAATTACAAAATAATAATTTGTTCAACAACATTATTCTTTTTGGATTAATTTCTCTCTCTCTCTTGGAATTATAAATATAATCTCCATTCAACTTTACAAAAAATTTACTATTAACATTGTGGATGCAAACAGAAATTTATGATAGAAATTTAAGATATGAAAAAGCATATTACTCCATGTTTGATAGGCCTATATCAGCCAAAACGTAGTAGCTTCTCAAGAATCCCAAAAAAAAAAAAACAAAAAAAAAAATAATAATAATAATAAAAAATGATCTTAGAATATTTATCAAAAATATAATATTTAATAATTATGTTTCTTGTCAGGATATTTTTACTTCTGACTTGTCAAGAGCAAAGTCAATTCTAAATTTGCTTTAAATTTTATCTTTTACAGTCATTTTAAAATTGTATTCTCAACCTAATTATTGATATTTTTATTAAATAATTTTTTAAGTGGTGTCCAAACACCAGGTTAATCTTCGTTTTTTTTTACATTGGTTGTGCTTTCTTAGAGGCCTTTGAGTCATAACATTTGAGAGTAGATGCGAACTTGTGCCTGTCTACCGTCTCTTTCTCATTCTAGTGTTTTACTAGATCCGTCCCTGCTAACTTGTGCCTGTTTAGATGCATGTCTTGTCACAAATGCGAGTTACAAAGAGTGAAAGTGGAGTCCAACCTACCACGATTATTATTTGGATGCAAAAGCACTCAATGCTCTAACTTTTTAGTAAATGCATTCGAGCCAAAGGTAATAAGATAGACAGAAAAATCTGACTAATTCTACCATCTGCAATAATATGGGCAATTTGGAATGAAAGAAATAGAAGTATAATAGCAAAAAAGAGATTGGGAGATGAACAAACTTTGATCTATAAAGTGAAAAGATTAATCTTTCATTGGGGTTCAATTCTCAATCCTTCTCTGTAAGGACTTTCAGGCAGGGACGGGCCTATGAAGGGGCTAAGCCAGGCTTTAGCCCGTCCCTAATTTTGCCCAAAAAAAAATTAGGCATATATAATTTATGTAAATTATATATTAGCCCATTCATAATCATAATTATCCTATTCAATTTTCATCCCATGTTATGGAAGAGATAAACTCTTAAGTAAAAAATAAGATATCTTCGTGAACTTATCTAATTTTTACATATGAAAACCCAAATTTGGTTTCAACAAAAATTAATTGTTTTCACCAATAAAACAATGGTTTCAGCGTTGCTCAAAATTTTGGTTTCACGGTAAAAAAAAAAGAGGCAAAAATCATATGAAACCAAAATTAAATGACGTTCAAACCAATGTTTTTGTTGGTGAAAATAATAAGTTTTGTTGAAACCAAATTTGGTTTCATCATTTTTCTACCATTTTACCAACACAATCGTTAATTTTGACGATGAGGCAGAGTTGCTATTGGTGACAGATCTGAACATGTAATGGTGGGGGAGAAAGAGAAAAATGAGGTGCGGTCGAGTCGAAGGTGTTATTGATCGAAAATCAGAACATGTAGTGGGTTTGGTGGTGGTGTAGGAGAAAGAGAAGAAAATGCTGGTGGTGTTGGTGGGGAAGAAGTAGGCGGAGGTGTTGTTGGTGGCGGATCTGGACATGGTGGCGGAGGCACTGTCGGTGGATCTGAGCATAGAAGTATGAGAAAAGAGAATAAGGTGTTGGTGGAAGATGAGAAGGAAGAGGCGGAGGTGTTGTTGGTGAAGGATTTAAAAATCGTAGTTGGTTTGTTGGTGATGGAACTACAGTTACTGCCTTGCTGGTGGTGGTGGGGAGGAGGAGAAGTCGATGGTAGAAGAAGAAAAAATAAAAAAAGAAAAAGTTGTATGGAAAAGGTGATTACGTTATTATTAAAAAAATAAAAGTGATCTAATTTAATTTTTTTAAAAATTTGAAGATTTTATATTAATTTTATTCAATATGGAGTTTTTATAGATCTTAATTTATCGATGAGTTTTTTATCTATTAAGTTTGGTCACCTTGATGTTTTATTTCTTTTTATGTTATAGAAAACCAAATCTTCTTGTTCCTCTCTTCATCATTATAACAACAAATTGAAAATTCAATTTTTCTTTATTTCTATTCTTTAACCATTCTATATTTCCATCCACCTCTTATTCACACTATTTCTTTCCTTGTTGAGAATTAGAAAATCATGAATTCATCAGGTAGATCATCTTGAGCTTTAAGTTTATTCAGATTGCTTTTGTTGGCAATTATGAATTTTAAGGCCCGACTCCATTACCAGTTCCTGCGGAAGGCCCGTCTAGTGACGGGACATAATTGGATTAAGGGATTGTGTATTTCCTGATCCTTGCAGCCTTGGCTATTACATACCTCATGCATTGATTCAATCTCTCTTATGTTATTGTGAACATATGCCTTTTTTTTCACCCACAACTTCACCCACCAAAAACTTCACCCACGTATCTATTTCCTCGGTAATTTTTTTAACACACCCATAATTTTTTAAAATTGTATTTTCGTCTTTTCTTCACTTCCAAACTAACCTTTTGTAGTTTTCTTCTTCGTTTCTGTTTTCGTCCGACAAAAATGGGGTCTGTTAAGTTTCGACGGAGTATACGAAGATCTTCTCCACTTGAAAACCCTAATTTGGTTTCCATTATATCAACCCCATCTCATCAAAATCTCCATCTGTATATCTCTATTCTCACCTCAAGATGAGTAGTTCAGTTACTTTATCATCACCATCAACACCATTTCTCAAACCACAAAATTTTATAAATGGAAGAGGAACAAGAATTAGCCCTATTAGGCTATTACACGAAGCTTAAGTTTCAATCCAATTCGTTTTCAGAAATCAAACGATCTAATTAGTAGTTCTAGTAATGGAGCTTCTTCGTTTTGTGGCCCTAAATCTTCATCTTCATGAAGTTCGATACCTTCACTTGTATCTTCAAGTCGTGAAAATAGCAAGAAGGATTTTAAAATTAAAGTATCTCTTGTACCTGAAACTGCTCCATCTAACTAAACTTATGCAATAAACTGAGATATCAACACCAGAAGGTACACCGGAATCAGGGTATTGTCGTAGGAAGGAATTGCGTTAAAATGTAAATCCCTGCTTATCATACAACTTCTTACTTGTCTCCACTGTCATTTTTATGCAGTTTGCAGATATGAATGACTATGCTATACTTTGTAGTAGTATTTGCTTCTATATAATTGTTAATGGTAGGACATTATCTGCCAACGGCTCTGCTATATTGGTGATAAGAATCTCAAACAGACTTTGGGAATTTGGCATAGAATTCTTATATGTGAGATACATTATTTGTTATCCCTCTTTCATTAAGATGCAAAATTATTAACCAAATATTTTTTACAGAAATAGTTCGACCTTCCGTTTCAAATACCTTCCAGTCATGATTTTGATATGTTACACTTATACTCGATTAATGTTTGGATACATAAGAAAGTCAAAACGTGAAATATATTGTACCGTCGGGGGGAGAAGTTTCTCTTGTAGGATTAGAAACCGTCTAAGAACGAATTCTCTTTTTATTATTTTTTCATTTGATGATGCATAACATTATTCGTCAATCTTTTTATTATCACTGAAACAAATCAAAAAATGGTCGCATAACCTGTGAGAAAATGACTGCATAATTTGTTATGCATTCTTTTATTGTTGGAATGTTATTTTTTAGACATATAGATCGTTTTAGTGGCTGTGTAACTAAATTAGTGGATGCATGGCCAAAATACAGCTGCAAATGTGTTATGCATCCTTTGTGGTGACTGCATAATTGGTTATGCATCTTTTGTGGTGTCTGCATATTGTGTTACACATCATTAATAGTGATTGCATAATGGTTATGTATTATTTTTTCGAAATTTATGTTTAAAAAAACAATCACCTCCGATTTTTTTATAAAAATTCTAAATTTGATATTGTTGTTTATACTTGTTGTGTAGATCTCCTTAAAAGCTTTCCAACGAGATAAAATTTGTAAAATTCCAAGACACTTTTTGTCATATATGTTATATGCTATTTTGGTTACCAATTATACCCCTGAAAAATATGATGCATAACGAGTTATTTAGATATTTTTTATAATTTTCAAATAATTATGCGTGTCGCAGAAACTGAAAAATATTTTAGACCTAACAATAAGAATAATATTTTTTTAGACCTGAACCTAAAATCCCCTATATTATTTCGTTAATTTTTAATGCCGATAATTGTTATAAATATGAATACAAATATAATCTCCATACCGAAATTTATGATATAAATTTAAGATATGGAAAGCATATTACCCCATGTTTGATAGGCCTATATTAGACAAGTCACGAATATTAATAGGCCTAGTAGTTTTCAAGTGAAAATAACAAAATTTTAATTTCTTTCAAAACTCTAATCACAGTAATATTAAATAAAAAAGAAAAATTAAGAATAAGATATTTTAATCTTTGAATACTTGCCGAAAATATATATTCCCTTAGTTTCTAAAAAATAAGCTTGTTTGGCTTTAAAAAAGAAATAAAAAAACCAATCATTTGAAATCTTTTTCTATGTTTTTTTTCTAATTTATCCTTAAGAAAAAATTGGTCCCTTTATATTTTAAAGAGCAAAACAAGAGAGAGAAATTATCCCCTAACTTGTTAAAAAAGAGAGATGTGATCCATATTATGGGCAAAGTACTAAAGTTACAGTATTTTAACTTAACATTTATAAAAGTTTACCTACTTTTTTTGACATACCCTTAAATTAAAATCTTACTTATTTTTTAAAAACAGAAGGAATATGAACTTTGATAATTACTAAGAACGATGTTCCATTCTCGGAATGCTTTTGTTTTTGACTTTTCAACAAGTAAAATCAATTCTAAAATTGTATTCCAAAACTAGTTTTTTTATTTTTCTGTTTCTGAAAGATAAAAAGTAATTTTTTAAATGTTGTCTAAACACACTATAAGTTAATCTCTTCCTTTTTCTTGAGATTGGTTGTGTTTTCTTAGAGGGCTTTGATCTCTCCAAGATCTTTCAGGGAAACTAGGGTATTCATGTGTAGAATTCCTTTGAACGTCGTCCAGTAGGAAGAACCCCATCCACGATGACGGTAAAAGATTTGGTTATCAGGTCATAACACTTGACAGTAGATTCAGACCAAATCAATATTTCATTATTTAGGAAAGCCGAAATCTACATACTCTAAAGCTCGTTCTGGTCATGGGCCTTATAACAATAGTCTGACGTCACGTGTTAGCTTACTGGGCCTATGGAACTTTCTCCTCAGCCGACAGCGAAATCAGAAGTCAATTAGCAGCCACACAGTCATCCATCCCAGTCAAAAAGTCCGTGTCCAACCTACGTATTACAGAAGCAAAAAGAATTTCCACAAATTGGAATTCAACCCTGAAAAAAAAAGTATTTAATCTTCTTCTTCCTCCTCCTCCCTTCATCTCTCACACAACAGATTCGAAATCCAGTTTCTCTAACCATTCCATATTTCCATCCACCTCTTATTCGGGTTATATTTTCTTAGTTGTTGATCAGAAAATCATGGATTCATCAGGTAGATCATCTCAAGCTTTGAGTTTATTCGGATTGCTTTTGTTGGCTATTATAAATTTCAGTCAAGTCCATGGAATCACTCCATTACCAGCTCCTGCGGAAGGCCCGACTAGTGATGGGACATCACTGGATCAAGGGATTGCGTATTTCCTGATGCTTGCAGCCCTGGCTATTACATACCTCATGCATTGATTCAATCTCTCTTATATTATTTTCATTAATTTTTTATTCCTGTAAATCTGAGCTCATATTAGAATTATATAACTAGATAATTATAATAATAATAATTTTTATTTTTATTTGTTTATTAATTCATGTCTTTTCTTCTCTTAATTTGGCCCTAAAAAATTGGCACCTCGCAACCCTACAGAATCCAAATACTCATCGTATGTTCGTTCATAGGGCCATCTTATTGTGGAGAAAAATTGAAATAATTCTTGCTTCATCAATATTCTCCCAGATGGTTGGATTAGGATAAGCTTGAATTACTTGGAGGAACTCTTAAAAAGGATTTGATTTATCAAACTCTATTGCAACGCTGGCCATTAGGTCAACAAACGGCCGGGTTTTACAATCTGGTTTATCTGAAGCTTTGTAGAGCCAGCCAAAAACTTGGACTATACTATAGTGGCCAATATCTTTTCGGCGAGGTTCACGTGGCGCCGCCGGTCAGAAAAGTAGAGGCACCGCACAACACCTTGCGCTCACAAAAAAGAATTGAGTTCACCCCTTGAAAATATTTCACTTTTAAGTTTCAGTCCCTCATTAGCTGTCTTCTAAATTCTAAGGCATTCACAATGGTAAGACATTACCGAAGAGCAAAGAGTGGAACTTTTACTTTTTGAGCCGGTTCAAAGGCTAAACGGGTGGTGCTTCAGTATAACACGTGTTGTTGGGCAGGCGTCTGGATATATGCTTGTTGAGACGGGTGGTTGTCTAGCGTAACGCTTGCGTGAGGCGGACATCTGGTCGAACGCTTTAAGTGGGGCGGTAACAAAGATTACACCTGATGATAGATAGACTCCTAGACGCACGCCCAAGAGATGGACGCTTTACTAGATAAACGCATTATGGAGTGGTTTCCTAACATTACGCCTGATCGATTTGTACATGTACGAGAGAAGTGTGTGCGGTAAAACACGGGCAGTGCCCTAACGTCCCGTCTACAAAACCCAAGCGGACTCCTACAATACTGCTCCATTATTTAGTGATGCATTAGCTACCTGTACACATTACTTAGTTTACTGTGTAATGATTTAACCGTGTAATGATTACTTAGTTTACTGTGTAATGATTTACTTAGTTAACTTACTGTGTAATGCTTTGATGTTAAATGATACTCTTAAATACTGTATCATTTAACCGTGTAATTTAGTTTACTGTACACATCAGTGATAACCGTGTAATTTAGTTTATTGTACACATTACTTAAATGTTTTTGTATTGTTATGACCAAGATTAATTGGAGAAGCGGACTCTTTGATGTTGGGCGGAGCATCAGCGTAACGCTCCAGGTTGGGCGGAGCCTTAACATTACGTAAAGACCAAGCGGTTTTTGAGCGTTACGCTTCAATAGGGCGGTGATTTGGTTACCGCCTGTTAGTGGGCGTGATCCTAGACGCCCACTCCATCAGGCGTAATCTTAGGTGAACGCATCAGGTGGAGATTTGGTTAACGCCTGTGTTTTCAAACGTTACGCTAGAATAACGCCTACCATCAAACGGTTCACTACACACCCGCTTAAAGTCAGGCGGTTAACTACACCACCGCTCGAGTATAATGGGTTTGGTCCGGATTTTTTCCCAAATTTTGTCCTGCACAATGTTAAAAACGGACCATAAATCATATTTGATCGTCCCGCTGTGGTATGGTTTTGACGGACCAAAGACCATAAATGGGTTTGGTCCGTCATTTGATCCAGCCACTGTGGACGCTCTAATGGGTATATTAATTATATATCCTTAGATTTGGATCCCTTCACAAATATCCTTACCACATTTTAAATATACCCCTCATCTTTTAGAAACCTTATCTTTTAATAATAGATTACCTTAATACCCTCTCTTGTATAATTTTTTTCCTAATATATCACGTATTATATTTTTCTTATTTTCTAAAAAACAATAAAAAAAATTCTCCACCACCACCAACAATATTCCACCACAATCCCACCACCGCCACCCCATAACCATCACCAACATTCCACCAGCACCACCGATGCGCCGCCACTAGTCCACCATCATCGCCGCCCAAGGTGATACAAATTTGAAATTCATAAACTGAAATTGACACCAGATTTTAATGTCAACATCCCAAGTTAATACCAAAATTATTCAGAAATAAGTTAGGTCCAGATTATGGTGTCAACAACCCATAATCTGGTGTCAACAACCCAAGTTGATACCAAAATTGAAAATTCAGAAATAAGTTAGGTCCAGATTATGATATCCACAACCACATAGATGATACTGAAATCTGGTGTCAACAACCAAATTTCATACCTAAATATGGTGTTAACAACCAAAGTAGATGCCTAAATCTGGTGTCAACAACCAAAGTTGATACCAAAAATTTGAATTTCAGAAATGAGTGGTCCAGATTATGGTGTCAACAACCAAAGTTAACACAAAATTGACATACTCGAATGGATGAACCTGACGTGAATCGAACACGTATCTTCTGAAGTGGAGTCAGGTGTGCTATCATTGCACGACAGGTTCGTCTTAATGTGTATTATAATGCATGTATCATTGTGGACATTCCATGGGTACTTGTTGTATGATAATAGCCAAAAGTTATATAGAAATGAAGGATACTCCTTCAGGTCCAATGCTAAAATTTGTGAGAAATCTCAAATAATATAGAACCAAAAAATGACAGACACATTTATACAATGTCAGACAAATGATATAGAAATAGTGCTTAAATAATTATGAAGATTATTGTTCAAACAAATACAAGTAAAATATTATACTGTGTAGAAATGCAAAAATAAAAAAAAATAACGCTTATATCATTGTACAAACACAAATTACAAAAGGAAAGTACCTCCACAATAACCATTATCAATACCAACGTTGTAACCACTACTATCACCTCCACTATAGCATCATCCACCACCACGATAACAGCCACAAATACAAGTGTTGCAACAGCCACCGCCACTGCAATAACTACCCCAACCTCCACTGCAACATCCATTACCACCACTACTGCTTAGCACACAACAACCACCACCATACTGTGTAAAACACAACAACCACCACCGCTGCAACAACAACACCTACCACGTATTGACCAAGTCACCACCATGATATCTCCTTGGCCCCTAAATTTTTCCCACAAATGTAACCTTATTACCTAATTAGGCTAATTATCACATTCAGAAACATCAAAACCAGCCAATGAACTTACAACAAATCAACGACTGATTAAAAACTACTTCAAATCACATTCAGAAATATCAAAAACAACACAAATGTATTTAGATTTTAGTATCAAGAATATTGTGAAAGAAAAAAACACAGAATAAGGTTTATACTTACCAGCCTCAATGGCATAGTCACTTGTCATATGATCCTTCACAAGAGCTACAGTTAGGCCATCATATATTGTTCCATTACCACACATATAAATCCCTCTAGGAGAAACTGCTGCAGCTGCTTGCAGTAGTTGACTCTTCCCCTAATCCAAGATGACCTAACAACATGACATTCAACATTAATTATGTGATCACCAAACATACAAAGGAAGTGGTGTCACAACCAAAATTGCTTAAAGATGACAATAGTACGATAACTAAGATGAATCGATGCACAATAAAAAAATATAAAGAATGAAAGACAATCACTATAATAACAAGATGCCACAAAGATTATAGTGGTTCCACAGTTTAACTGTTTACATCCACTAATAAAATGATTAGATTTATAAATAAGATCAAAATTTTATCAATACAAAAGAAGAAGAAATATAGAGATTTGGATAAAAGATACATTTTCTAACCAATAAATCATAATTAAAATCCACTACTCTAATTAAAATCAGAAAATCTCGTATGTATCATACCTAAGCTCTTTAGTCTTCTTTAACGCCTTCTCTCCGTTTTTCTTTTCCGATTTTTCAACCCCTTTTCTTGTTCATGATTCTGGTATTTATAGCCAATTCATGGGGTCCCGCTAATTAACTTTGCCACCTGTTCATTCTTATCTATCTTTGATGAGTCATGTAATCCCGCAAGGCTTTCTTAGTGTATTACTTATCATCCCGTAGCTTTCCTACGGTCTAGTCCCGTAGTCTTCCTTCGGTCTTGCATTTATTGTCCCGTAGTTCTCCTTCGGTCTTGTATTTTATTATTACTTTCGGATTAGGATTATAGCATGTCTGACACGCAGCTTCTTATCAGTGAATCGTCATGTGTTAGTCCTTTTTGTCCCGCAACTTGTAGAGTCGACACGCGTTTCTCGGGTCAATATTCATCATTACACTTTAATGAGTCACACTTTTCCCGCACTCTGGTGTCAATCATGCAGTTAAAGTTATTTGTTTTAATCAAAGCTCCGTGCTTTCCCGCAACATATGTATTTAATGCTGTTACTCATGCAGCAATTATGTCAGACTTTATATCTGTCGACTTTTTAGAATTTCTTTATAAAATTTTATTCGGATGCTTCTCTTCGTACTTTAATTCATTACTCATTTAATAATTTCTAGACACGTACCAATCGAGATTTATTCTCTCACAAATTATGTCATTATTTCTTACGAAACATTTAGAAACAATTACAATCTTAAAACATAGTTGCTTGAAGTTTCAGATAGTTTAAGTTCTCGACAAAAATTACAGGAAAATCATCTGCTATGGAGGAAGTTAACTACAATTTAGCTTAGGAGCTTATCCACTACCATCATAATGTTGCTTCATCCTTCCAATACATGTTGCTTCATCCCTCCAATACCTACTCCAGGCCCAAACCTGCATTTGTAACCTCCAATCTTAATATACATCATTTCAAATTGTCATCCAACAACAGGTTAATATAATCACAGCTTCTTTAATATTCCACTTGAATGATAAATACTAAAAATTAAGTTCAAATTAACCAAATGATAATTTCAGATAAAACAGACGAAACATGGTTTCCAATTAATTATCAAAGAAGACCGGTGATGGGAGCGATGAAGACGGTGGTTGTAGAAGCAATGGAGCCGATGAGATTTTTGTCTTGTATTATTAGAAATGAGGAAAAAAAAAGAAGTGGAAGAGTAAAAGAGGAATTATTGGAATTATGGTTTTATTAAAAATTTCAATTATGCTATCAGGGATATTTATGAAAATTCTATAAGGATATTTGTGAAAGTCTATATATAATAGGGGTATTTATTCAATTCCCACAATTCTAATCTGCTAACAAAAATCCCACTAAACCCATTCATTCCCTCCTCTTCTTCTTCTTCCCCGTCTGATTTTCCTCCTCCCTCTCAGCCGCAGCTGAGCTGATAATACTCCATAAACCCTAGTATTGCTGCTACAACCCCACTATTCTCTCTTTATTCTTAGGGTTTCACTCCTAAAACCCACAAATCATAATTTATTATTCATTAAAGCTTTGATTTTTATATAGTGTTATGGAAGGCGATGACAGCAATGTTCTCCTCCTATCAGGGAAGAAAAAGACTAAACCAAAACTAAAAAACCAGGTAAAAACCTAACATCAACAAGCTTTGCTGATTATCTCTGATGTCCGTTTATTCATTATTCCTGTGATTGCTTTCAAAAAAATAACCATCGAGATTTAATGCTATTAGAGTGTTTGTTGAAAGTCCAGAGAGAGAGAGAGAGAGATTTAAAAGAATAAGAAAAAACACACACATCCATTTCATGTCTGTACACGAAGTAAATTTAATTGATTCTAACTTAGGTTCTTTGATTTGAATCATTTGATTTATCTTGGTTGGGTGATGTTATTTCACAGGGTAAAATATTGTACCCAACAGTTGAAATTTGAGTTCTTTTATAATGTATACTAGATAATTTGGTTTGATATTGTTGTTGTTGTTTTTATATTTGGATATAGGCAAACACAACAAAGAAACCACCCCTTAGTAAATCGCAGAAAAGGAAGTTGAGGAAATTGGAGGTAAGTAAAGGTTCTTGTTCAATTTGTATATTACTACTGTTGCATATTTGCATTTGTCGTGTGTATTGATTTGTGTTGTTTGTTTTTAAATGTGAGTATAGGAGGAGAAGGAACAAGAAGCGAAGCTATCTAAAAGTGTTCGAATCTTGGAGTATGTTGCTGTTCTTTTGTGTTTTTCGTTATTCTGGTATTAATTGTTTGATTGATTTAAGCTGGGAAACATACTTTAACATAACGAATTTGTGTAATTACAGGAAGTACAAGATTCAAGATGAAGTGTTTTCTTTACTTAAGTCATCGGGGAATATAGGACAGGTTTGTATACTGAGATGATATTATATTACAAAGAAAAGGGTTCTGGGATTTGTGATTATGATGAATGGATTTGTTGTGTGTAGGCTGAAACTGTGAAGGAAAAACGGCTTCGGGCAGTACAGTTTTTGAAGGCAGGGTTAGAAGCTCCAGGAGATGATAGACCTAGTAAAAGAAGAGCAAAAGAGGCTGAGCCCTGTCAAAGTGAAGTTGGTGTGGATGACAGCTGTGAAGATGTTGTCGAGGATGACATTGTGCAACCAATGATGGTAGAACATGAACGCCGTGTGAATGCACCTCTTGCTACTTGTACCTCTCAACAGTCTCCTTCTTCTAGTATGCAATGTACAGATATTGAACATGATCATGGCTTACCAACTAAGGACTTGACCTTTCGGGATGATGGCAGTACCATGGACAAAGAACAGATACATCCTCCAACTAAAGCGTCTGAAGGTGGCCAAAGAAACACTGGGATTCAGGTCATATTTTGTTATTTGTATATTGTAAAATTGTTTGTGTTGAATGCCACAAAATGACTGGAAGTGAAAGTTAATGTGAATGTGAACTGGAGAATAACTGACATAAGCTGGATTGCTAATTGTTGATTGGATCAGGTTAAGGAGGTTACTGCTGCTAAAGTAGGCGCTAATACTGATAGCAGTGTTTCAAATTCTAATGTTAGCAGAATTTTGATAACCCCAACTTTTGTGCCTGTTTCAAGACCTACCGAGGTCGAAAGCAAAAGAAAGGATCTGCCTATAGTTATGATGGAGCAAGAGATAATGGAAGCTATAAATGAAAATTCAATTATTATTCTTTGTGGAGAAACTGGGTGTGGTAAAACTACTCAAGTCCCTCAGGTATGCATTACACACGTCCTTGCATAGTTTCAAAATTGTAGCCACTTTTGACTCTTTATTTTGGCACTTGACTTGCTCTTTATTTTTACTGCTTGTAGTTCCTGTATGAAGCTGGGTTTGGTTCGAGCACATCCGGACTTCAAAATGGAATTATTGGTGTTACTCAACCACGTCGTGTTGCAGTTCTTGCCACTGCCAAGCGAGTGGCATATGAACTGGGTCTTACTCTTGGTAAGGAGGTTGGTTTTCAAGTTAGACATGACAGGAGACTTGGAAACAATGCCAGCATCAAATTCATGACTGATGGAATTTTACTTCGAGAAGCACAGGTATGAAAAACAAATTAACTACATAGATACATTTAATTGATATTATATGGTATCATTCCCTTATAATATGATGTGGTCTTGTTTGCATCTGCTCAAGTTACTTAATTGGCATCACCACTGACATAGAGTTCTTTTGGTGTAGAATGATTTCTTGTTGAAGCGATATTCTGTTATCATTCTTGATGAGGCTCATGAGAGGAGTCTGAATACTGACATACTCATCGGAATGCTTTCTCGTATTATAGTTGTTCGCCAGGTGAGAATTAGGATAGAAAATAAAACAGTTTTTTTTCTCGCTAACAACTGACTTAGTTTTACAGTATTCTTACAATCGACTTGCTAATTTTGACCTATTTTTGTGACAGAAACTATACCACGAACAACAAGAGAAGTTGTTATCAGGAGTGACTATCACCCCTGAAAATATGGTGTCTCAATTGAAAGTCATACTTATGAGTGCCACTTTACGAGTAGATGACTTTTCAGGAAAGAAGCTATTCTCTCAACCTCCTCCTGTAATAGAAGTTCCAACTAGGCAATATCCCGTGACTATTCATTTTTCAAAGAGAACAGATGTCGTAGACTATATTGGTCAAGCTTTTAAGAAGGTCATGTCAATTCACAAGAGGCTTCCGCCTGGAGGTATACTGGTCTTTGTTACTGGGCAAAGGGAAGTGGAGTACTTGTGTAAAAAGCTATGTGGAGCTTCAAAGGAGCTAAAGAATAGAAATAAACTTAAGTGTAAGACAGATGTAAAGCCTGCAGAAAGCTTGGAAGGAAGCAGTATTGATGAGGGGGTTGATATGAAGGACATTAGTGAAGCATGTGAAATTCAAGGTCATTCAAACCAACAGACCGATAGGTTTAGCTCTTACGATGATTTTAAGATTTTAAGTGAGGAGGAGGAAGAGGAGGATGACTCATATTCTTCGGGGACGGAGAGTGATCTATCCTATAATAGTGAAGATGAATTTGCATCGACCTCAGAAAAAGATGGTGACCAGGTCAATGGTCTAGAAGGTGGGAACCTCGCATCGCTGAAAGCTGCTTTTGAGGCCTTGGCTACAAAAAAGGCACATAACCCTGATTCTGGTGAGCAATTGAGTCTTCCCAGTTCAGATGAAGTTGGTAATGCTAGTCCCTTTGCAGATGGTGTAAGCAAATCATCTCCAACATCAGGGAAAAAACATGGAGAAGCACACGGTTTCTGTCCTGGAGGGTTGTGTGTCCTGCCTCTTTATGCAATGCTGCCTGCAGCAGCCCAACTCCGTGTATTTGAAGAGGTTGAGGAAGGGCAGAGGCTTGTTGTGGTTGCTACAAACGTGGCCGAAACTTCTCTGACTATCCCTGGCATAAAGTATGTGGTTGACACAGGTAGAGAGAAGGTTAAAAACTACAATTCTGCTAATGGCATGGAAACTTATGAAGTACAGTGGATAAGTAAGGCATCAGCTGCTCAACGTGCTGGAAGGGCTGGAAGAACTGGACCAGGACATTCTTACCGTCTCTATTCTTCTGCAGTCTTCTGTAATATACTCTCTGACTTCTCAGTTGCTGAAATATCTAAAATTCCCGTGGATGGCGTTGTTCTTCTCATGAAATCTATGGGTATTGACAAGGTATGTTTAATGTTTTGGGATTAATTACAGTTTTGATACTTGCTTAGATAGTTCTTGTTGGGTTACTTGTACACATTCAGTTTTTTAAAGTTAAAGCAGTGTAGCTGTTTTCCCTTTTTGTTTATTTTATTGTTTATGAGATGTATGTTACAGGTTGTGAATTTTCCATTTCCAACTCCTCCTAACGTCACTGCACTGGTTGAAGCTGAGCGTTGCTTAAAAGCGCTCGAGGCACTTGACAGTTTAGGAAGACTCACACCCCTTGGGAAAGCCATGTCACATTACCCCATGAGTCCTCGACACTCCCGGATGCTCCTGACAGTTATTCAAATCATGAGGAAAGTGAAAGATTATCCCAGAGCTAATCTAGTTTTAGGGTACACGGTTGCTGCTGCTGCGGCTTTGAGCTTGTCTAATCCTCTCATGATGCAACTCAATGGAAGCCAAGCTAATAAAGATGGACTTAATGAAGATGATGAGTCAGCTACCAAGAATTCAAAGAAAGATCTAGATAAGCAAGAAAAATTGAAGCAGAAGCAACTCAAGCAAGCAGCAAAAGATGCACGCGCAAAATTTTGTAATCCTAGCAGTGATGCGCTGACAATAGCTTATGCCTTGCAGTTGTTTGAACTTGCACAAAATCCGTATGAATTCTGCAAAGAAAATGCACTGCACTTGAAAACAATGGAGGAGATGTCCAAGCTGCGAAAGCAGTTACTTCAACTGGTATTCCATCAAGTGTCTGTTGATGAGTCACAACAGGAGTTTTTATGGGTTCATGGAAGAAATGTTCAAGATGTAGAACTTGCATGGAGGGTTTCCTCTAATAAACATCCGCTGTCACTGAGTGAGGAGGAGCTCTTAGGGCAGGCTATCTGTGCTGGTTGGGCTGACAGGGTTGCCAAGCGGATCAGAGTTGTTTCGAAATCATCAGAATTGGATGGAAGGGGAAATGCAATTCGTTATCAAGCAGCAATGGTTAATGAACCAGTTTTCCTTCATCGTTGGTCAACTGTCGCAGCAGCATCCCCGGAATTGTTGGTCTACAATGAACTTATTCAGACTAAGCGGCCATATATGCATGGAGTTACTAGCGTAAAGTCTAATTGGCTGGTTAAATATGCTAGTTCTCAGTGTACTTTCTCGGCCCCACTTACAGACCCTAGACCTTCTTATGAACCCCAAACAGACAAGGTCTTGTGCTGGGTAACTCCGTCTTTCGGGCCGCATCTATGGCAACTTCCATTACATAGTTCTCCCATAAAGGATGACGCTCTTCGGGTGTCTGTATTTGCTTGTGCTTTGCTCGAGGGTCATGTTTTACCGTGCTTAGGACAAGTACAGAAATTCTTGGCAGCTCAACCAGCTATTGTTTTGAAGCCAGAGTCATTAGGTCAAAAGCGGGTTGGGAATCTTCTAAATAGACTAAAAGGCAAGTCAAGGACAATAGACAGTCGTGCCATGCTTAGAGAGACTTGGAGTAAGCATCCCACTGCACTGTATTCAGAAATTCTAGATTGGTTTCAGGAGAAGCATCGCAACCAGTTTGAAGAACTATGGGCAGAAATGCATCGTGAAGTCCTTTTGGAGTACGAGGATCTCTTTCCTAAAAGCGGAACAAGCAAGAAAAAAGGTGGAAAAAAGAGTAAACAGCTAAGAATTGGATGAATGGACTTGGTTTGGAATGGGATTTATCTTGTAGCTTCCGTCAATCTTGACAAAGAAACAATAGATTGTTATAAAGAACTTTTCCATCTCATGTACCACATTTTTGATACTAAGAATAGATGCTATCATCCTTTGTTAGTGATCAGTTACATTTTATGTATTCGTTTTCAGATCTCCTTGTACTGTAATACAGGTAGCGTTTTAATGCAGTAAGATGTAATTTATCAATCTTTGGCAGTGGGCAGGCTTTTGCTCCAGGCTTGTAGTTGTTGCAACTCATTTAGGAATTTTAGTCTTTAACACATTTGTCAATATTCCAGCATTTTCTCTTCTTTATTTGTGCAGGTGATTGCCACTATCGTTTCACCGAATCTCTTGTTTAACACTTCAGAAATATAGGAAACGAATCAGTGCATTGTCTTCACTGAAAATGATCTCGATCTCGATCTCGATCTCTCTCTCTTCAGGTTTAAAGAAATGGAAAGAAACTTAAATAGTACTTCACCTTCACCAAACTGTTTTCTCAACGTATAAAATATATTATTATAGAACTATTAAGGATGTAGTAGAGTAATGCACTCACACCAACCTTACTCAACCATGGACTATGCAATAGTCGCGATAGAGTTCCTCGTCTAACAATACAATTCGACTGATCAACTACCAGATAGTCTGGGCTGACAAGAGTGAAAAAACTATATGGCGACAAGCACCACCAACGGCTGATTGCTCAATCGAGAAGACAGAAGCTCCCTAATCTAAAAACAAAAGTTCCGACTGCCCAACTCCTAGACCATCTGGACAAAAAGAGTGAAAAGGTGATTTCTCACAACACGCACCACCAAAACCTTGGATGGAATTTTATCTCCTCAATCCTTCAGAGAATGATTGTTGCTACTATCCACAGATGATGATCCACCACCACCATTCCTCTGGCTAGGCAATGGCACAGCAGACCCACCACCAACACCAACACCACCTTTTATCTTCAATTCCACAGAACCACTCAGTTGTTGCTGCTGGAGTTGTTGAACATGCTGCTGCTGTTGAATGTGATTCTGATGTGGTGTCTGCTGCTGCTGCTGCTGCTGAGATTGAATCTGAAGCTGTTGAAACTGGTGAGAAGTTAAAAGGCTCTGCATTGAGTGGTTGTTGGAGTAAAATGACCCCCCGAAGTTCATCATTGGTCCTCCGCCATTGGAAATGCCTTGCCCTGTCGACACCTTCAGACGCTGCAGTTCATCTTTCAGGGCATCGTTTAGGGCTACCATGAGGAGAAAAAAAACATCAGGATGAATGTATCACAAAATAGACTTGATAAAAACAAGAGAGTCGTATGAATAGATATGGGTAATAATCAGGTTTATTAGGATGTATCACTTTTAATTCTCCATATTACAACTCGCTCAATGATTTGGACACATGCAGAAACCAGGTACTTAATTCCTTGTTCTGATCTCAGAAGTAAAGGGGAAACTAGTCACAAGCAGTAAAGGAATTTGAGTTTAAAAATTTGCTTCTTGAGGTGGCAATTAGATGTAATATGTTCCTCCGAATTTTCCTCATGAGATGCTAAAAACAGTGATCCAAAAGCTTCACCGGAACAGGAAAAGAATCTTGATTGTTGCAACACAAGTATTATTACTACAACTCATTTCTAATCTCATACTATATGTTTGGTTAGGTTTGATCTAGACAACTTAAAAAGCAACAACTAAAGGAATGAAATGACATTGTAATGATGTGAAATGTAGTGAACACACAAGGTATTTATAGCCAAATTAGGTTTAACATTTTATGCTGACAACTATGCGATTAATAGAATTTGTCATCCAGATTCATTGTATGTTAATAATTGGGCAAATTACAAAACAAAATGATGTCCTAAATTACCATGTGAGAGAGATGAACCTGTATAGGAGTTGAGCACCATAAGAAAACAAAAGGTCTATAAGATATGTTTTATGTACCAGTCCAATGGAATTTTGTTGCAGTACCTTAGGTCGCAGAGAATGCAAGTATATGATGTCTATAAAGGTGGGAAGATGATAACCAAAAAGATATAATCCAATTGACATTATCATCAACTTCAAACGGCATCATAGGGTTGACTGTGTCTGACCATTATAACAACTGTTATGCTGTATTTTCCCAGAATAGAAACTGAAAAGAACAACCTAATGACCTATCTGACAAAACGTTATAAAGGCTATGTTATACCATATTACAGCTGCTAAGACAATTATAAGACTTAAAAGTGGATATGTAAGGTACTAGGATTCCGTTACTGAATGTCTGAATAAATAGCTGGATAAAACATGTTGTAAAATAGTGTATGAGAAGACTCACAATCTTGCAAGCTAGCCTGTTGTTCAATTGTTTGCAAACGCAATTTCAGATCACTGTTTTCAGCAGCAAGTCCAGACGTATCCCTCTGTACATGTTAAGCCCATAAGGACACATCAGTAACATATTTACATAAACCAAGTTTAATTTAGTACAGAGACTGAAGATAGCATAATGAAATGAATGATAAGCTGCAGTGCATGTGAAAGTTGAGAATGATTACGGAGGCTAAGAGCTCGCAAGGCAAGTGGGAGGCAAGATACCTGCAACAAGGCCAATTGAGTAGTCATCGTAGTTGTTTCTAATTGCAAAGACTGCACTTTTCGTTCAAGCTCAGATATGTAGCGCATCTTCCTTTCCTTCGACCTAGCAGCTGATTGCCTATTTGCCCAAATCCTATAGCAACACATTAATAATATAAATACTGTCAGAAAATATAAGTTGGCAGAGCAAAAACAAGCGACCAATTCTAAAGTAAATAGATCGAAGAATCTTGGCCACCGCAGGCCAGTTAATTCCAAGTATAATCTTGCATTCCACCAGGCATTACACTATATCATGACTAGAATTCATGAACACATGAGAACAGTACTGATGCAGTTAACAAACTTTTTGGTAGAGGGAGTATTCAGTGTAATAAACATTATCAGAATCGTGGCCATTAAAGCGCATGAGTTGGCACAGGAATCTAACTAAAAATGCATTAAACATAAGATCTCATTTCATTAAATCAAAATTCCCTCTAAAATGTGATTCTATTCCAGCTCTATTAATTAATATATGAACATAACGCCAGATCACGCTTAGATCGAATTGGAGAGTTTGATTTTTTTTTCCTTAGAAGTAGATCAAAAACATATTGTCTAAGCCGTAAAGCATTATTAACCAAGTTATACATAAACACTCTTGAAGAAAGTAGACAAGTACATCATCCTTCAAATTCCAATTATTATTCTCCTCAGTTGACTATGTTCACGGATATCTCAGTCAAAACATAGCACAACCAACATATACAAAATTAATTGCCGCCAGTAACACACATTAATTCAAAACACCAAACTGTAAAAACGTCTTTCAAAAACCAAATAAACACTAAATTTTCACCTGTTTTGCACGCTAAAACACATTAAAGAACAAAAACAAATTCAAAATTTAAGCAAATTATACCTCTTGGCGCGCTTTGGATCAACAAGTGCAAGCTCAGAAAGCTTAGCAGCCGAAAGAGCTTTCTTAGCTTCATTTGAAAGAGGACCACCACTTTCAGAACCACTGCCCATTAACAATTCAGGTTTAATAAAAGTAGAAGAACCATCCATTGAAACACTATGTTGATGTCTACCTCTCATCGGCCTCTCACTCGAACCACTGCTACCAATTACTAAACTCTCGGAATTCAACGAACTCATCGAACTTTGTCCAACGTTACTACCACCACCAATACCACTTTCATTTGATGTTGCTGAAGTAAATTTATCTATATCAATATACATTGAAAAAAGATCATCTTCAGTTTCATCTGAAGGACACCCATCATTAACAGAACCACCAACAACACCTAATTCACTATCGAAACTTAAATCGTCGGGTAAACTTAAAATCTCTGAATGTGCTCTTCTATGCCCTAGATTTTTTCTTGGTAAATCTGACATACCACTTATATCATTACTAAAATTATGATGACCCAATTCAGCTGTTTGTTGTAATGGTGCTGAAACAACTGATGATGGTGATGCAGAAGAAGAAGATGGAAATGCAGTGTAACGATTCATTGATGGAGGTGGTAAGCCCCCACCACCACCACCTCCATGAATTTGTGAGTTTTGAGATTTTTCTTTCTCCATTGCAACAAAGTTTACACCTTTCTTACTTCAAATTCAAAACCCAATATTTTCTATAAGCTCCTGATGAAAAACAACACTGAAAAATGCAGATATATAACAGAAAACCCTAGAACGAGATAAAGATCTGAGCTGTAAACGCGTAAATTTCTTTCCTTTTTTGCAGAATAGAAATCTATATACCTTGAATTTGAAATCCAAACAGTGAGTTTTGATTTCTTTCTATGAAAAGCTATTGAATTTTAGAGGTACAAATATGAAAAACCCTATAAAATTGAAAAATGAGGAATTTTATAATTTATTGATGATACGAATAGAGCATGATGGCATGTCCTCTGATGGGGAAGAGAATTATTGCTGATAGACTGAGGATGACATACTTGTCTTATGTCTTAGAGATTGCTTACTGCAATCTCGAGGATATTCAACAGCCTAGATCACAGGAAACTAAAATTTATTTGGTCTAACATTTAAAACGAGTTTTTAATGGATTGATATGATCGATTGCTTAGTATTGCATTGAGGAATGTTATTATTGCAATTGCATTAAAATGAGATTTTAAATGCAGTTGTTGGAATCGGATTGTGTTTGATGAACATAATTATGACGAGAATGGATGATTAAATTGAACACAACGAATGTAAATCATAACGAAAGAAAATCGCAATCTTAATGAAGTACTTAAAATTATTTGGCAATGAGATATATAATTTATTGTACATTAAACACCATAAAAGTTATATTTACGAAAATGAATTAAAGATATAGTTTGTAGAATGAAGTCGCATTCGAGGTACATAGTTGATGGAATTACACAGCGTTCGGCAAATGTGAATTACAACAAGTGATACTGCAGGGAATCAAAAGTCGGGCCACGGTTGCACCACTCCCCCCATCAAATATGGTGGACACTATTTTTACCCCTTAAAGTTTATATTATGATTTATCCTTTAAAGATAGCATAAGAAGAAGATCATTTTTGTTTTGCCCTTCAGTGTTGTGATCCTACATGCACAATAAAGGGTTACAACGTTACTGATTTATGATACATCTGAGATATATCAATTTAAAAGTGGAACATATCTAAATATTTTTGAACTTTTCATTTGTAAAGTTATCCTTGAGGAGTGGAGCATTATCTAAATACCACGATTGAGCTAGCTGATTCTTGTGATAACACCAACTGAGGATTTGTTCGAATAATTCAAGAATCTGAGGTAAATTGGGGTTTAAAAAAGATGAAGTTAGGAAAGGTGTTGAGACTTGATAACATCCACATTGAGGTGTGAAGATACAGGAATAACTTGGCCAAACAAGTTGTTCAATCCGATCAAATAAGATGATAGACGAGTGAAAAAAAAAGTACTAGTATCAATTATGAAGAATAAAGGAGATATTCAGGTTTATACAAATTGTAGAGGAATTAAGATTATGAGTCACATACTAAAGATTTGGAAAAAAGTCATTAATCATCCTTAAGGAGGAGGACATGCGTTACGAATAACTAATTTGTTTTTTTTTTGCCTGGGATAACCACGAAGGCGATCTTCCTAACGAAACAACTAATAGAGAGATACCGAAAGCAAAATAAGGATCTATACACTTTGTCTATTGACTTGGAGAAAGCATACGACAAAATACCGATAAAGGTCATGCGTTGGTATATCGAAAATACGAAAGTTCCCACAAAGTATGTTAAAAGGATATGCACAATACCATTGTGACCAGTGTCAGAGCATGCGATAGCAAGCCTAATGACTTCCCTCTTAAGCTACGAATACATCAAGGGTAAATTTTGAACCCTTACATTTTAGCTTTAGTGATGGATGAAGTTACAAGGGATATACAAGGAAAGATCCCTCATGCATGCTCTTAGCTAACATTACTTACCTGTGTGTTATTTTTCTCTTGCATCTCTTTGATCTATTTCTCCAAGTCATATTTAGCCCATGTTTTAATAACAGAAACGTCAACACCACAAAACTTGTGCATTGAAGGTGGTGTTGACAATGCAACATTAAATGGAACCTTTTAGACGGTGGTGTCACTAAAAAAAATTTGTTTATCTGCTGAAGTAGTCGGAGATGTCACTTCTGTTGTTGGATTATCACCCAAAGGAGTTGGACTCTGAACAAATGGATCTCCCAAATCTACTTTATTTTTTGTGATGTTTTACAATGGAGGATCACCCAAAGTAGTTGTATGATCTGTTGGAGTAGTAGGAGATGCCACTTCTTTTGTTGATTCAGTACCCAAATGAATGGGACTCCCATCAATTGACTCTCGAAACTTTTCTTCATTTTCAGGTTGCAGGGGAGAAGCTTTCATGTTTATGTCATCCAACATTTGCATAAGCTTTGATGCATCAAGCGGTCCATCTTCATGCTGCATGGTGTTCTCCTCGCCCCATTTTCCAAATATTGTCTTTGTCAAATGCCTTCCCCGCAGTTTATTTTTTCTCTTCTCCCATTGTACTTTCATTACCTTCTTCTACCTTTTCAGCTTCACTCTCTTCTTCTGCAGGTCTTCTTTTGATTATATTCAGAATTTTCTTTTTCTTGATTGGTGTACGAAACCTTGAAATTTCATGGAACTATACCAAAACAACAAAATATGTACTCAAAATATGTACTATAAAAACTAGGTTTTTGAATCAATATCTATTGACTTTCCTATAAATCAGTACACATTGACATATACTCTTGTTTTGATATACATATTTTTTTAACTCATATTCAGTTGTATCAATGTCTTTTTGGAGTGCAACACATAAGTTTGTCAAATTCCATTTAGCAGCTTTTAGAACAAACTTTTTCCGGTTTCGTCCTTAATTTTTCTGGTTCTAGCAAATAGGGTATGCTTTGCATACCAAATATGCTTTGGAAAAAAAAACACCAAAACAAAGTTAGAAGTAAATTATGATTTTCACTGAGTAAACTACTAAATAGATTTTTAGTACGTACCCTTACAAATAAATAGTTCAAACATCTTGTAGTATTCTCAACTGCATTTACATTGTCATTGAGTGACTTTTCTAAGAAAGAATGTATGAAATCTGGCTATGACACATTCTTTGCAGCCTTAAGATCCTCCAAAAGACCAGTGTACTTTTCAGTCAAGACATGTGTATTTTTTATTGTGAAAAACAAAGTGATACACATGAAAATGCATATAAGCCTTAAAAGGTCTTCAACATCTCTCAGTTCTTCACTTTTTTCCCTCAATCTCTTCTTCACTTTTTTTTTTCACTCTCTTCTTGTTCATTTTCTTCATTGTTTGTATTCTCTTGATCACTCCCATTTTTTTCAGTTTTTTCGTCACTTTCCTTTTCTTTAGATTCTTCAACTTTTTGATTGATTTTCTTCTTAGTTCCTGTTTTTTTTCTTAGAAGTTTCCAGATTTCTTCTCTTATCATCATTTTTTTAACCTTTTTACTCTTTTCTACATCACCAGAGAACCTTTGGAAGAAAGCATTGTTGCGATAACCGCCCCTTGATGTCAACATCATATCTCCGTGTTGTCTTTTTCCTGTTTTTGGCATTCCAAAGATAACACCTATTTATTCAGGGGTGGATGTTAGAATATGTGAATCTCCATTCCTTTTGAACTCAAATGTGAGCTCATTAGGAACTTTGTTTCTCTTACAACACTATATCAGATTGGTCACCGCAGTTTCATTCTTCATCCAATGATCTTCACCAAGACCTGTGTACCAGAACATCAAAAAAAGGTAACCATATGATTGCTCACCAATGATCCTCAATTTAGTTTCACTCAACTCAAGCTTTACAGCCTTGATTGCTTTAACAAGTGAGAAAATCCCATTGAAGATCTCTTAGCAGTTGCAATAGCTTTTGCCTTCTTTGTGGTTTTCTTCACACTACCTATATAATTAACACATTGTCAATAACCCTATAATATAAAATAATATATATATTGTTACCTTTTATTTCAGTTCTGATTTTAGTTAAGATTGTTATGTGGAACAGATTTTTCAGTTCTGATTTTAAAATCCCTAATTTTTAGTTTCAGGTGGTTTTAGAAACTGAAAGGGATGTAATAGGTGTTTTTTAAATACGCGTGTTGCTGTACGTGATTCACACATGAAGTATGAAGGGCAATAAGGAAATCTTGTCTAGTTATTTAGACCTCCGTTAAAATAGATTTATGATTAGATACTAGATTAAATGGGTCATGGATCTTTGGACCATCCAACAAATTTCCGGAACCGGAATAGAATCCATTGCCTTCTCTAGAGTTTTCTTCTTCTGATACACAGACAAAACCACCACCGCCAAAAACCCTAATCAGTCCCAGCTAATTTTCATCTGCAAAATATAATTCCCAACTCTAAAACCGAAGCTCTTAAACCCAAAAGGAATCATATTTGTTGAGAGAAACAGAGATAATAATGAGTTCAAGTAATAATAATCCTATTCCAATAACTGATGTAAGATCTGCAGTTGAAGCAGTTTCTGCTGAAGATGATTCACAAACACCACTTCATCAGATTGAAAGTCTTTGTATGCGTTGCCATGAAAATGTAAGAATTTTCAGAAATCATTCTTATAAATTTCTCTTCTTCCATTTTGAATGTGTTTTAATCGAACCATCAAAAGGTGTAAGCTTTATGTGAAATTTCATCAAAGGTGTGAACTTTCCGTGGGTTAGTGTTATTCAGTTTTGTTTGTGATTAGGGTTTTTGTTAATTTCTTAACAGGGTATGACGAGCATACTGTTAACGCGGATTCCTAACTTTAGAGAGGTACGTTGAAGAAAAGGAGCAAATTTTTAGATATAGACTTAGCTAAGAACAAAAAAGTACAATTAACTTATCTATGTGTTGATTTCAGGTAGTGTTGATGGCTTTTGAATGCCCACATTGTCATGAGAGGTAGTTCTCTAAATTATTTAGTTTATATTACAATAGGCTTTGCCCAAAGCTGTTTTAATTGGATTTGATAGTATTGATATTGAAGGGAGTAAATGCTTACTTGGATTTTGTTTTTTTAATTGTTAAACTATGCTTTTAGAAACAATGAGGTTCAGTTTGCTGGTCAGCTCCAACCTAAAGGGTGTTCATACAGTCTCAAGGTCCCGGCGGGTGATCTGAAGGTATGTCACCTCAAACAAAATAATTGATCTTGTTGGATCCGGGTTATATCACTTGTTGCATCTATGCTTGGAGAATAGTGTTTGAGAACTTTTTGCTGTGTTCTACATGGGCTAAGTAATGCACTTGCAATGAGAGCTTTACCTTGTTTTATATTTCAAACTGGCAGAAGGGCTTACTATCAAACAATTGAGAAGAAAACAATTATGTATTGTGTTTAGTGTGTGCTTGGGTGTTGAGAAATTATTATTACATTTATTAATAAGCACATGTCTGAGATTTATAGCTAAGCCAGAATATTGCTTCAAGACAATTTTTGTGAATGGTTTTGTTCTTATTGAAGGTTAATATATTGGTTGCGTTCTTTATGCAGATGCTCAATCGGCAGGTGGTTAAATCTGATTCAGCCACCATCAAGGTAACAAACTAGTTTTCTTATGGCTTCTGAAATGTTGTTTTTTGTAAGAATTCTTTGGCATCTTCTTTGTTTATGAGTTTCTAAATCACTTGCTACTAGTTTGCTTGTTGATTGGCAATTTATCTTTCACGTTATACGACTTTTTTAGGCAACATTGCGCACAGAGTAATGAGGTAGTATGTAAACTCAGTAGGTGAATACATTAGAGTCTGTAAGTATCTTTGGATAAGTAAACCGTAAACGAGTTAGTTACCTACATAAAAGGTTACACATGAAGGTCAAATTTCCAAAACTTGGACGTGGGAAATCAATTGCTGATGATTTGACATTATTGTTAATAGGCGACACGTGTATTCTTCCATTCATTGATCTGTTTTGGGATGATGCTTTAGGAAGGGTCAAGATAGCTCAGCTGGTAGAGCAGAAGACTGAATATCCTCGTGTCTCCAGTTCAAATCTGGTTCCTGACATGTGACTTATAATACTCGAGCAAATACAATATGACTTGCTGATCTGATCCAATAAATAAATTGTCCTCGTATCTTCTGGTTCCTATTATGTGACTCATAATACTCTGGCAATTGCAATAAGATTTACTGATTATATCCAGTAAAGTATTGGTAGTCTAGCTATGAACCTGAGATCTGTTTTCTATGCAGACACAAAGGAGTTGTACATGAATGAGCCAGTTTGGAGATGCTACTTAGCCAATTTAGTATCTTAAACGCCCTTCCTAAACAAACACTGTTCAATATTTTTCGTTGAGCTAGTAGGTAGCTTTGGTTGAAACATGAAGTTAAATTATCTACTGATACAGCGAGGTGGAGAAAGTAGGTGGGTAGAACTTGAAATATATGAGTGGCTAACTTTTCCTAGCCCAATAAAAGCACGTGGAACTTAGGAAGCTTTTAGGAAAGACCAATATTTGGATGCTAGGGAAGCATTTGCATTTGTAATTGCTATTGCTAAGCGCTATTAACACTTTAGAAATCGGAAGCTTCCTTCTCTGATACAGATGAGCCAGGATCAAGCCAAAGTAATGATATGGCTTTGTTTCTTCCACTTATTTTTTGGTAAAACGTTTTAGAGCTTCTTTTTATCTTGCCATGCAATTCTTGCGACTCTATTGTGTTTTTTTATTTTCATTTGCAGATACCAGAACTGGATTTTGAAATTCCAACAGAAGCTCAACGCGGTACATTGTCAACGGTAGATCTTTTACATCCTGATTGTTATCTTTTATTGACAAATCTTTGTGTTGTTAGATAATTATGTACTCTGGAAGCTTGATGCAGTGATCTTGTTTCTTGGTGGTGCTTCATATCTCATTTTATGAAGCTGGTCTGATGTCTCATACAATAAACCTCTGTTGCCAGTTATGACATAACAACAAGTTAAAGTCTTAACAAACTAGATTATCTTTATCATATAGAAAAGGTTACCTATGGAAGTTAATAATCTGTAGTCCAACTAATGCCAGAGAAGTGATTGAAATACTAGTGGTACGAAGATTCTGACCTATAGTTCTGTTTCATGTATTCAGCTGTTTATAGATTAGCGTTAAGAATAAATATATATCCTCGAAGATTCTTCATTTTAGTTTCTGATAGACTGGAATCCCTTATGATGCGCTATATACTGCAAGATTCCTACGAATTCCTTTCGTGGACTCGCTAAAATGTTTTGCTACGAATATGGCTTTTACTGTGGAACTGGTTATATTCCAACTTAAGGCACTTAGAATTCTTTAGGCTGATTATCTTCAAGATAAGAGGAAATTATCTTTTTGAACTTTTTGTCCAGGTTTAGTGTAGAATTTCCCCACTTTGCCGTACACTAATCTACAGTATTCTTCCAGGTTGAGGGCGTATTGTTGCGAGCTGTGAACGAATTGCAAGCCCTTCAAGATGAACGGAAGGTGCATTGATTCGAGAAAACCTATTCCCTGTGATGCAATTTAATATCTTCATTTAGACAGATACTTAATCTTCTGATTTCTTATTTCTCAGAAAGTGGATCCTGAGACAGCTGAGGCTCTAGATCGTTTTTTAATGAAATTGAATTCCTGTGCTAAAGGAGATGTATCCTTCACCTTTATTCTTGATGATCCATCGGGAAACAGCTTCATCGAGAATCCGTAAGATATGGCTTTTGGTTGAAATATCACTTTAGTTTTTTCCGTCATTAATTTTCTTTTTGAATTTTTTCTTTTTAATATTTAGTTTTCTGTTCTAAGTTTGATTTGTCAAAGCATGGAAATTTATTATGTGTCATTCGTTTTTAGGTTTAGTTGATGATTGTTTGTATTGGTTTCTTTTGCTTGATTTTCGTGTGATACTACACATGTCAACTGATAATGATTTCACATGGTAATTTTTGTGTGGAACACCACCCTTTTTGCATTTGAAGTGACGTAGGTCAGCACAGAGTATTCTTTAGACTTTCTATTTGGGTTGAACCTGATGTTTTTGAAGAAGGATCAAACGATAGACCTCATAACCCATGACTGATAGTGAAGGTTACTGGTCACTTGTTAATTATCAATATGTGAACTGCTGAACTGCTCAAGTGTCTTTTAGCAATTGAATGGGCTGGAATAGTGTTGAAGCCAGCTATAGGGTGTGAGGATTTAGGGAAGTATCCTAACTAGACACTTAATGATTGCTTACGCTGAATAACTTAAAAAGAATCACGAAACTTTTCTGCTAAGATCATTTTGTACTTTGTAGTTGCGGTTTGAATTGTCAAATTTCATAGGCCTTGAAATTTAGTTTGGTTTTGCCATAGTGGATGATGGTCAACATGGTTTTACAATCGTGAGGTTTCATCGTATTGGTCGATTATTAAGTCCTCTGGTTCGTATGCGTGTCTTATCTCAGGTTGATGAATCTATTGATTTCTCTAGGTTTGCTCCGTCTGTGGACCCATCATTGACCCTTAAGTTTTATGAGAGGACTGATGAACAGCAAGCCATGTTGGGTTTTGTTGTTGACCCATCTTCAGAAGGTCAAACTGGGAGTAATGCATCACAAGGAGAAAGTGATGTTCCTGATGGAACATCAAAAGTGCCACATGGGTCAGTTGGAGCTGTGGCTTTTCAACGGTCTATTGCTCAGGGTAATAGCGAGAATTTTGCTGCATCCTTATTTCGGTATTCAACACCAGATGAGGTAAGTCAAATTTGTAAATGTGATTTGGGTGCTGTTTCAAATCTTAGATTGCTTGTGTTCTGCTAAGTGCCACACACTTTTCTTGAATAGGTAATGACATTCCCATCGACTTGCGGATCTTGTGCTATCCCATGTGAAACCCGAATGTTTGTATTCAGTATCCTTTTCATTTGTTCTTGTTTTGTTTCTATTTTATTTTTCTATAAATGACAATTGTGTAGGAGAGCTCTACCTGTCTGTGATTTGTCATGGGGATTGATTTCGCTGACACATTAGATAAGGAACTTCTTTTTCGTATCTTGTCCAGTCATATTAGTTATGAAAGGCTAAAGCCTAAAAACTAGGTTTTAGAAGAGAGCTTCTTCAATAAAATTGATTGCGGTGTTTGCATGTTGTTATACGTTTTGTGCTAGGAACTAGCTATTTGAACAGTTTCTGGCACACAAAACTCCGTTAAAGCAATGATAGGTGCAGGAGTAATATCAAATCCAACATTCATGTACTATGAGTGCCATGGCTATATGTTTTTCAAGTTCATGGTGTCATTTTATGATCTCAGTTGAAACTTCTAATGAAAATTAATCATGTTATGCCTTTATATGAAACCAAAATGGATACTTGTTGAATCAATTTGCTTTCAGTTGAACCTTAACATGATTCAGATATCCCTTACTTCCAACAAGTGATCATCATGGCATCAACTTGTGACGGTTGCGGTTACCGAAATTCTGAGGTTGGTTTGTTTCTAAAATAGGTCTTTATTTCACCATTCCTTTTGGTCTTTTCAAATCATTTAATCATCACATTTTTTTATTTTTTTTTATATTTTTTTTGCAACAGCTGAAAGCTGGTGGCCACGTCCCTGAAAAAGGAAAGAAGATAACAGTTCTTGTTAAGAACCAGGCTGACCTAAGCCGTGACGTGATAAAGGTCTGTGTTCTCACTATCTGCTCAATTTTGTTTGTAGATAATATCAACCTTAAAAATCTCAAACATGTGTGGTTAGTGCTTAAAAGAGATTTGTTGTGTTTATGAGCGCTTTTGCTTTTTTTTTTTTTTTGTCATCCAATTGATTCTCAAGAATCTTATCTTCTAAGTTTTGCATGTTAGCAATTCAGGACCTTAGCATAATAACGTTAGACTTAAAACATGACTGTTGTTTTACTATATGCTTAACATATTTAATGTATATTGTTACCTGTTCTCCAACTTCGGTTAAGCTACTAGCATGGCTGTAGAAACAGATCATACCTTTAGAGATGGAATTATTTAGAGATAAAGAAAAATAGTATTATTCCTACTGACTTTCAGACTTGAACTTTTATGGTTTTACCCGTATCTCCTCTTACTAGTTTGATGGTGGAAAACCTTTTTGTCTATGGAGCTAGAAGAGAGTCCATGTCATGCTTCAGCAGTCATGTTTCCTTCAATGTTATCGTCACAAGTTCGAGAGACACTTCACTGTAGACTTAGATGGCCATTTTTGTCACTACGTGGTGTCTTTAAGCTACTTTATGATGTAGCATTAACCAGATATAAATTTTGGTGAATGATTATAACCTTTTATTGCACTTCAGCTTGAGTTTGTTACTTGTACGGTTTTACACAAACTAATAATGATCTGTTGCTAAATTATAAATAAAAGCCCGATGTTGCATTAATAAGCAGGGACAGATTAGGATCTTCTTTGTGCTGATGGAACTTCTTATGTTGGAAACTGTTTTATACAATTTAAATTTGTACGATTTTTGTTCAGATTGTTAGTTTCATAGTAATTTAGCTGTTTGTCTGATTAGATGTTTAAGGACTGAATACTTGTACATGTAGGTCTGGATGAGAACTTAATATCATCTTTTGAATTCTTTTCAATTCTTAATCATGAATATGTTGTTTTTTCTCTCTTAACTGAGAGGTTTCAGGTGTTTCTGACCATTAAATGTAGTTCTAGCCTTCTAGGCTGATTTTCTAAACTAGTTCATGTTGCAATTATCAGTCAGATCATGCAAGCGTGTCCGTGCCAGAACTTGACTTGGAGTTGGGGTGTGGCACATTAGGTGGACTTGTGACAACAATTGAAGGATTGATAACAAAAATTTGTGAAAGTAAGTAATCCGTAACTCTGCTTTTTCATTGTTGTGTTTCCGTTTCTACTTTGACATAGAATGGTAATCTGGTACCTTTGTTTGATTTGTTTCATAAGTTTATGGGTCAGTTTTAGCAGCTGCCTGCATTTGCGTTTTTGGACTTATAATTTAATTGACTGCATATATGAAAAAGGTTAAAGGGTTAAGTTATCTGTAGCCGCTGTCTTTGGCCATGAAGGTGGACATGAAAACTGTTATACTATCATCAGACAAGGGACCAAAACTATGACTTTTTTGTTGCAAATTCTAACATCCAGATGGATTCAAATCTGCAGCTGTAGTGTCTCAAATAGATTATATTTTTCTAATCAGTACTCTTGACTCTCGTACAACCTGTACTTATTCCATTTAGTTGAATGTGTCATCTTTTTGCAGATCTTGACTGTGTACAGGGATTTAGCTGTGGTGGTGATAGTTCTGATCCATGGACTAAAACCAAGTGGCAAGAATTCAGCGAAAGGCTAAGGAAGGTGAATTGTTGTAATTATTGTTCTATGATTTCAGTTTTATCCTATGCTGCTTGAAGTATACATTTTTTTCCAAGTATTTCGAAATAACAAGTTCATGTATGAACTTAAAGTTCACATAGTTCCATCCATAATCTGTATAGTAGGCACTTTCTGTTAAAGACTTTTAGCTTTGTGACATTCAGTATAGAAACGACAGAGTGTACTTTTATTTTTGGCCAATGTCAACGCTGGTACATGTATCAGATGCGGCAGTAGACACCAGACCGGACCACTGAATTAGGTGTTTAATAGATTATATCATGTGTAATATTTTCCCCTTTCCCGACTAGTTTCACATTTGCGTATTAAATTTTGTGCTCCTTATCAATTGACTGGCAGCTTCTGAATGTGGAGGAGCCTTGGACTTTAATCCTTGACGATGGGTTGGCAAGATCATTTGTATCACCAGTTACCGAGGCCATTGAAGATGATCATCAGCTAATCTGTATGCTTCTTTCTCCTACCTTTTATGCCTGATTCTTTTCCTTTTTACTTGTTTATTATTCAGTTTACCTGGAAATTGTGATCACATTTGTTTTCTGGGGTTGCCAGTTGGTAACAGCGGGTGGTATCATTAACTTTTGGCTGGTCTGTCGGTGAGTTTAGTTTCGCTCAATGTAATGACCAGAATTCACTAGGTGGATTGAATAAACTGACCACATTACTGAAATACCAGACAATGTTGGTGTCCCGTGATTTTTATATCCTCATTGCTTTATAATAGTTGTAGCTATTACTATGTAGACTCTGATTTTTTTGTATTTTAGCTGCACAGAGATGGTATTTTTTCTATTATAATTATGCTGTACTGAGACTATCATTTTTTATTGTGACTGTAGTTGAGGAATATGAGAGAACATGGGCACAAAATGAAGAATTAGGCTTGAATGATATAGATACTTCGTCAGCCGATATGTATTACGATACTAATCCTACTACTACTGCTACCACCACGCCATCAAAGATAAATTAAGATCGGTCGTGCTCACTGAAGGAGCTTCTTGTTGCATAATTAGAGAAAGCCTTTGCAGTTTCAGTTTAGAAACTGGCTTTGTGGTGCTTCTGATAGCTTTATATTTTCTGCTTAAGTTGTTCAGGAGTGTTTTCATCACTGAGCAATATCTGTAACATGTTAGTTCAATATTACATTTTTGTTTTATGCTCAGATCGGGGTACACTCAATCTATAAAAAAAATTACTGGTTTGTTATCGAGGAAGATTTTGTCTGTTGTTCCCCGTTTTTTGTTTTAAGATATTGCTGATGATCGCCTTTTCGTTACTAGCATATATATTTTGATACTTATTTTTTTGCAATCCCCTTACCATCTTGGTCTAAAAGTTGTAGCTAGTTATACTTTTCAGCTTCCGGAAAGGGAATGCTATTTGAGTTGATTTGTGCGGTTGGTTGGCGAGAATCGAGATATCTTAGTTCAAAGATGGCCTGTTGTCTTCAACTATCATTGTTATGCTGTAAGTTTCTTGCTCCTAATCTGAAATTTAATCATTTAATCCACTCGTGTTTCATAAGTATTGGCATTTAAGACTCAGAGAAGCCAGAAAGTTTTGGCTTAATTGCTGTGCCATCTGTGACGTCAATTACTGATTTGCAGCTATCGTGAGTTAATCGATACTGCTAAGTATAATCCATCCTATTTTGTTTGTCATTCCATCTGTGCATAATTTAACATGATTATAATAAAGCTGAAAGTACTTCCCTCTTGCTTATCTCTCTATCTAGTAGTTAGTCTTTACTATCTAATATTCCACTGCACAAATACGGGACACAATAGCGCCACAAATACGAGGACATGCAAGTGTACCTGACAATGATGTATATTTGCTCAATATATACATCATCTTTATTCAAGTTTTAAGAAAAATGAAGTGTGTTTCAGACGTTGCACAGTTAGCATTACTTTTCATCCATAATTTCTATAATAACAAGTTAAAACAAGCTACTTTAAGTTTTGCTATATCATTGTTGAATGTTCTCCTTGCACGACTCGCCCCTTCCTTTAGTGTACTATTCAATACTCTACAATTAACTTGCAGCTGCTGCATGTGGATGAGTCTTTGGCGTAAATTGCCGGCGATAGGTTGGCGAGGTCTCTTAACCAGGTATGTTTTTTCTGTGTTTCTTTTCTTGCCCAGATAATATTTCACATTGTTGTGTTAGCATAGTCTGTTGTTAACCTTGTCTTGGGTCCAAAATTTGTAGGTCTACATAAAAATTATCAATTTTTTTTTTTGCCTTTTTTGAAATCACAAGATTTCGTTTCTGTTTGATATCCATGATTCCATATATGATCAGAGTTCGCTACTTTGATGTGTACCATCCTAATCTGTATGTATTTTATTTTTGTCTGTATACATGCTTCTCTAGTGTTTGTAGAATAGACTCAACAAAACTGTTTACATGACCCAAAACAAGAAACATTCATGGTTTATAGTATATACTCTTCAAATGTTTCATATTACATCACAAACCTATTCACTTCAAATTCAGTGAAATAATGTTCTGTAACATTAGAGTATCCAATGACTGAAACGGGCCAGGATCATCATCAATCTTTAACTCACATGTCAGATCCACTTCATCATTGTCGCTAATCATCTTAAGTACACCCATTTCACTACCTTGTAGATCACATAGAAAGACAAAAAGAAAAACACGCTACCAAGAATACAAACAGGAATTGCAAGTCCAGGTAAGTGGTTTAGCACTGTATAGGTTCCCGTCATAAATGCCACCATCATTGCAAGTATAGCAAAGCAGATTGCATATTGTCATTAGAAGTAGTTTTGCATCCTTTCGGTCACGGTCAGGTACCAAAATGATACTACTTTGCCCACAAAATGGATGAAAATAGCCAGCGCAGAGAGAACAATGGCCAAACTGTTAGAAATTACAAAAGCGGTGATGGATGGTTTATTAGCTAATACGGCCATGCCTTTGTGTAGTCCGTCGCTGTTGTAACCTCCAGGTTATGAAAAATTAGCTGCAAAAGCAACAGTTGCTATGAGTGCTGACACCACCACAAGGGTTTGGTTATAATACTCACCCTGTTCTCTCATCATTTTATCATTTTCTTTATCCTCAGCTGCCTTTTCAGCTTCATTATCCTCAGCTGCTTTTCTACGTTCTTCACTCTAGTTTCAGAGTTTTTATTAGTGATTAAATCTTCTTAGCAAACGATAAAAAATCTAAAGCAAGAAACTAAAAAACTTAGTACATCTGTACATGCATAATCCTAAAAGAGAACATATTAGTTTCTCATTAAGCCACTTTTATAGTGTGCTAAATTAGTAAAAGGTATAACATGTTATTCTTAGTTCAACTCACGCAAAAAGATGGTCTTGGGAGCAACCGTGTTAGCTTGATATAAGTGTACGGTTTATTATTGCTCATTTGTTGTTTAATGCATGGAGTCAGATGCTAATAGGTAATGAGAACCTTTTTTTAGAGTAGAGAATACCTGTACGGCATCATCGAACAAAATAAATTTATCAATGGTCCAGATATGATCGAGAATCCGAGAGAACGCTTTGGCCACTTCATAAGGTGTTTTCCGTTTTTATCTTTCATACTTATAAGGGTCTCCACCACTAAATCTGAGCAAATCTCGTTAAAAATATATTCCAGTGCCTCGGGTTTATTACTGTGAGCAGCAACATGCAGAAAATTTCTACCCTCATTGTTTAGCACTTCCCAGCAATCCAGGCATTGTTGAATCATTTTCTTCAGCACATCCATACTCCCTTTTTCTGCAGCGTGATGGAGAGCTGTCATGCCATCTTTATCAGACATATAACGAACAGATGGATCAACTTCCATCACCGCATCAACGAACTCAATGTTATCGGAATGTACTACATAATGAAGTGCAGTGTGCAGTACGCCCATTTTCCTTGATCAGTCTATCTCTGCTGATCAAATTGGCATCCTTATTATGCAAGATGTCAGATTTAAGATGGCCGGGTCTTTACATGAAGTGGAGGACAAGATGCATTTAAGGTGGTTTATGAAGAGATGGAAGGTGGATTGTAGTTCTCATATGACTGTTTTCATTGAGTGTACTTGGCTTGCTCCTGATGTGGATGAAGTGATGATTAACTCAGATGAGTTATCTACTGACTTTCGGGAAGTCTTAGCTGCTGACAAGTCGCAACAGGTTTATTTGAGGAAGAAGAGTGGTAGTTTGTTTTCTGGTTTGGTTGTGTTTCTTTGCTTAGTTTTGGCTTGGGTTGATATTTTCCTTTGTCTTCGATGGAACCACGAATGTTGTCCAACACATCCGATCGGAGGGAGAATAGTCTCAGAAATGAATGTCCCAGGACTCACTCGAGAACAAGTTGCTATTCATCTTCAGGTGATTTCTATCTTAATTGTGTATGTTGTAAATTCGAAGTTATTTGAGTTGTTATTATTACTAGCTAGTTCCTTGGTGCATTCTCACTGTTCGTTTCGTCTTTTCCGTTTGTAGAAATATAGGAAAATATTGGAGAAACCATGCTAAAAGCCGGATAACATCACCGCAGCCTATGGACGTCATCTTTCCATCTCTTGATAAACTCCATTCTAGAAACAGAATGAAGAAATACCTCTCTACTGGTCTTAAATCTCAAATCAGTGAGTCATCATAGTGTAACTCCTAATGCCTCGAATCATTCACATTTTCCCTCCACTCTTGGCACAGTACATCAAAACCTTTTTCCTTGTGCTCTTGGGATAGTTTCATGAAAACAGCTTCTCAAACATAAACTCTTACTATACATCCAGGTGGCGGCTGAGCTGCAGGTACCTGTGAGAAATACCCATGTATATGCATTTGTTGAGCATGGAAATGATGTGGGTAGCTCGAAGGACTTAAAGAATTTTACCGGCATTCAGATAATATCTCATCATCCGGTGGTGGTGCGAAGCTAGGTCTTGTACGAGCTGAGCTGAAAACGCTCTGGGACAGGACAGGAGCCATTTTCTTACGGTTTGGTGAAAGATTCCGAGGAAGGATTTCCATAATCCTCCTCGGACATGTATTGCAAAGTTTTCGTTGATATATTTTTTTTATTAGTGCGGTTAATTAGAGGTGGTGTTTTGCACATAATCTGGTTTTCGAAATAGTTGTCTTTCAATGTTACTCTCTTGACAATGTCATTTTAAAAATCAGCTCCCTGTTTCTAACAGGAACAACTGTAAGATATTATGGATCCTTGTCACAACTGTGCAAGAGTGGAAAAGAAGAGGTAGTTCAGACACCACCAAGATCTGGGATGAGGAATAATACTGTGCATATGTGCTGCGTGTAATGGTAAGCTCTTCTATGTATAAAGTTATAAACACTTCCAAAACCTTGGATGACATTTCAGTGGACACTTTCAAAACCTTGGATGACATATATCCAACTAAAATCTTGAAGGACCTAGAATTAACATGCTCAAGTTCCAACTAGGTTTACTAACTGTAGAAGACAGGAAGAAAAGTCTGTACAACGAAATGACAGTGGACAAAAGAGCTAAACTCGATGATACTTCACCAGGCAAGGTTCCATATTCCTGTACTTGGGTAGAATTCCAGTTCCCACAGTGGCCAGTAATGATCATCCACCTCTAGGGTAAACTCTTCTTGTGTCTCATTTAAGCGTACTGCTCTTACACTGACTAGTTCCCCCTGCTCCAGTTCCTGTTAATTCATTTTCTCGTCATTATATCTAAGTGTTCAGTAATAGAGCAAAAGAGTCTGGATATGCATAACTTAATTCTACATGCAAACGATTATTTTACAGATATTATACGTTTAAAGATGTCAGTCTCGAAAAAGAAAATCAAAACACACCGTTGCCACTTCCAGAAAGGAATCCAGATTAAGAGTTGGTTTCCCATTGACTTCAACTATACACTTTTTATTAGTGGGACAAAACATTTGTGCTGGACTTCCCTTGCACCAACTGCAAATAGATAGACACATCCTTGAATGTTATCTTGTAAAAAAATAAAGAGATTTAAGAATATAGACCTGGCTATTTCAATGTAAATTACTATTGGGTATACATAACTCTTACCCATCCACATATACACCACCAAGTTTAACTGCTCGAGGAGGTTCCCTAACAAAATATCCGCACCAGGATATCAATCGGGTGATGCCGCTGCCATCCCTTAAATCAGTCTCCACAGGAACCTTAATAACTTCAACCTCACTATCTTTACCCTCGGTAGCTGGAAGCTGCTTGAAAATATAACACATTTCCCAATAATTATTCTTTCCTTGCAATCCAACAAACAGAAAAAGAAAAAGAATACAGTCGAAAGAAAAAACCAAACTTGGTAGGTGTTAGATTTATATTCGAATAAAAAACATAACACCACCTGCCGGCAAATTGTCATTCCAAGTGTGCCGTTGCCATCTTCTTCCAATCCTTGACGAGCGTTTTCAACGTCTTGGTAACATGTAACGGGCACCTCGTTGATTTCCAGGACCATGTCACCTCTTTGTAGTTTGTCCCCAGCTTTTGATCCATCCAAACATCTTTTAACACATAAAACTTTACACTTGGGATCTTTATCCTCAAGAACCTGTAAACATGCATAAATAGAGATGTTTCAGAAGGAAATCTTTATATGGAATTATGAAATTTAATAGTTATTAATGTGGCTGACACATTCCTGTGTGTTTTTCCAAACTCCTAGAACGCATTTTAACAGCATGTAGAACCAAATGCAAAGAAAAAGATTTTAAGAGCTTACTTGGACCCATTTCTCACTCAATCCAAATTTCTTAGCTTTGCGAATTGAAAATGGACAAAATTCAACTTCCAAAATTCTAAGAAGAGGCAGCGGTCTTCTGATCCCCTTTACGAGTAATCCCCTGTCACCACAAGTAATCTTCTTAGCAACTTCACTGACTGCATACATTGGAATTCCTTGATCATGCTGCATCAAAATGTATCCATTCAGAATGTGTTAGTTACACAAGAATGAAGATTACTGTATTATGTGATGAAAATAAAACTAATACAGCAAACTGCGAACCTTATTGTTGAATCTTCCCCAAATTGCATGAACATAGCCACGCTCATCAGAAAGCACACCCGAAAATCTATCAGAAGCTTTAGCAAAGCGATCTGACAGTACTCAATAACTAGGATGTGTGAGATCCAAATGAGTAGGATCTAGTTAACGAGCTGTTCAAAAGGCTAAAAAATTACCGGTAGCGATTGTGATGACTGCTTTACTGGAGGTGACAGTTGAAAATTTTGCCACCGCTTGCTGATTATCACCACTCAAACCCACTAGATATACTGAATCATCTTCTTTCAAACCAGGTTCCGTTACTACAGAGAAAAAATAGCACATAGCTGTTATGTTATTTAGAGATAAACATACATATGCATCGACATTACTTCGTTATTAAAAAATCACATGCTGGGCTTTATAGAACAACTTAAATTACCTGGTACAACTTCAGCAACGCGAACAGATAAGGCGTCTTGACCTAGAGATGAATGATCATATGTTACGAGAGCGTAACTATGAACAGGGTGGATAAACACTACCTAGAAGGAATAAAAAAAGGTGAATTAGAACCGGCATCAGTGCTAAAATATACAATATATTAAGTTAACATTAGTTTACCTCGCCGATGATTTCCTTAGGAGTAGGAAATGCAGCAAATGATAGCATTACATCACAAGCAGACATGGGAACTTTGTCAATAGCAACCAAACCCCAGCTTTTACTATGATACACAATAACACCAGTTCCAGAAGAGTGAAGTGATTTCATCCCATCAATCATACATTTTCGTGGAAAATATACCTGCAAATTCGTTCTATCGAACTAAATCAGTGCATTATCACATAGATAATCACAACTATGTATCAGAATATTGTTAATGTCTTACTTCAAATGCAACAAGACTCGGGTTTATTAGCTTTATTAGTCGTTCAACAACTGAAGCATTAGCTGCTGCACCTTCTGGATCATCTTCATGCCTAGCAATTTCTAGGTTTTCTTCCATACTTTCATGTGAAGTCACTAAATTTGTAAATGGTCCTTTGTACGTGTTGTGGATACTTTTATTAGAAAATGCAAACTCTTTTGTCCATAAACCTTTACAGTCGTTACGAGTATATATCAGAGGTGCGGGATACCATTGAGGCTCGACGTCAACAGTGACCAAGACAGACTGCAACAAAAAGGAAACACGAAGATGATCACTTTGTTACCAGATATAATGTATAGTGGAAAGTTTGTCTGCTAAGCAAATTGTCTACCTAATTACTCTAGTACAAGGAACCTCTTAAATGCTTGAATGTTAAACCACAGCTTAGGATTGATAACAAAAAAGTTGGTGACACATGTAAACTCTCAAGCTATTGATAAATATACACATCACTGTCCCTACAAAAGTACCTCGGTGGAACGGCGATGTAAGTTTTCATACTCCAGAGGCACTCGAGCACCACAAGGAAACGCGGATAGCACTAATATGAAGTCATCTAGCTTTGTTATCTCTCTGTTTGCACATTTCCTTATAATTGAATGACAAGGAACCTCCGCTCTAGAAAGCATGTATCTGAAAATTGCATTTCAACTATTGGTTCACCAGTAAAAAGTAATAAGTAATAAGAGAAATATTCCTAGCTGAACTTTTGTTCAGAAATAGTTAGTGAAAGGAGAGGTGACTTATGCAGCAGATTACATCGATACTGCGACCTTTCAGAAATAATGCACACAAGGTGTAGATAGCTTCAAGCCTTTTACAAACTAAATTAGAGCAGGCTTACCCTGGTGCGGCAACATACACCTGACGACATTTGATATTGAGGTTTCTAGCCTGCAGTACAAACAACAATATGGAGATATTAGATATCTTCCATATCATTTATGCACTTGCATGATTTGGTAACTTTAGATCCTAATTTACAAACTTATTTGATAGTTATGCAATTACATGTAACACTTTAAGATTACAAGCTCTTTTAATAGTTGACTTAGCATGGATCTCTATGCAATCAGCTATCCTGAAGTTAGTACCCTGTGTAGATATGCCAAAGATCTAGGCAATCAGGTTCACTGATGTCAGTAACCTGTAGATCTGCCACCAGATACAAAATTTGATCTCTGTGCGGTATTGCAAATAAAATTGAGGTGACAGCCAGAACTTCTCTGGCTACAAAATATATGGGTTTCCTATGTTGTGCGTTTTCATACGATCCTAATAGGCTACCACAGAAAGAGAACAAAAAATTGAATAGAATGATTACAAAGTAAAACTCACCAGTTGGTAGGGAAGAGGCTGGATTACTGAACCACCTATTTCCAGGAAGCAATTCGGAGTAATGGAATGGAAATCTTGAACCTAGATCACATATCAGACATGACATTATAATCAAAACTTGGAACCTATAAAGAATCCAATTGCCTGACCCGCATGGTTGTTGTGTACCTTAGTTAGAAGTAAGGTGCAGTAGATTCGTGGTACGAAGTTAAAAGTATTTTTTGGATAAAAAATAGTCGCATAAAAAGTTTTTCGCAATTCACAAACCAATTTTTTTACTAGAAAATGAAACATATGGAAATAAATGAAATCTACTATCTGGAATACTTGTAGGGAGCCAATTCAAAGTACAGGTTCAAGAAGCTTGGAGCAAGGAAACACTTTGGTCAAATTACCATTAAATTAACAGTTAACAATTTGTCACCCCTTTGAATCATCACATCAACCTCCTGACCCACATTTTCATCGAGTATAATCTCCAATTTCAAAAATTGAGTAGTGACCTACATCGAAACGCAAAAAAATTAGATAGCTCCACTTAAAATGTGCAACCGTGCAGGTGATACACAGATAGTACAATATACCACAGACTTAACAAAATCTTCTCTACACAGGTTTGCTCGTAAACTGACAAATCTCTAATTCATCAAATGTGTAGTTCTTGTAGAGGGAAAATCATTCAATTCGAAGAAGATATAAAAAACAGGTATCAAAATTAGCTTGATTATTAAAATAATTGCACATTCGTATTCTACTATTTTGTATCCTTAAGATATAACTCATAAGTGGTAGCCATTCTACGTTACAAATTGTGATACTAGTGGTTTGATAATACAGGATTTTTTTTTCAGCATTACCTCTCCATTCACCTTGAAAAGAACATCTCCTAGCTCTAAATGTTTATCGGCTGGTCCATCTGGTACCTACAATAATCACATGCTGTTAGGGACCTCTGACTACCAAAATCATAATTAAGTATGCAGAGTAAGGTAGTTAACCAAAAACCAATTTAGATCAAACATAAAAGGACTCACCACAGAGTCAACAACTAGGACTCCCGTCTCATGTGGTAATGTATCCCTTGCCATCTAGTGAAGCAGTTACAGAAATAAGTAGGTTTGCATAAGCAGGAAGAATCATAGATCGATGTAGTGTATAATCACCTAGAAAAGTTCAAACTACTTAAAGCATACACATTAAAGCAGAATTGCCACAAAAAAAGATTTACTGAAAAGAAAGGGTACCTGTTCTGTTTCAATTTTAAGTCCATGTATACGTCGTGCCTCAAGAAAACTCTTATGGAGAAATGTTGCCTACAACACAAATAAAGGTGATGAGAAGTAATGGTCCCAATCATAGTCAGTGACATCTGACTCAACCAAACAACCCATCATAACACAGCCCTCACTAGAGTCACTACCAAGTTCATTCAGGTTGTGATGTCCAATCCGGACAGATCCCTGAGTCTGCTATAGCGGTACCCTATGTTAGCTTTATTTGAAAACCCTACATTATTGGTTCTTCACCTAATCTCATAAAACATGACACTGCACATGAAAATCTTAGTTGTGGAGGATTCCCTCATTGATCGCGACAAATTAAGGCAATTCGTTTCCTTGCACTCATGTTCATAAGAATAGGCTGGTTTTGTCTAGTAACCATGGTGGTACTCCATCTGTTAAAACTGGTTATCATTATTTGTGGATGAGGTCCACCAGACTAGGTGGACATCTGTGCGAAAAGTTAAAGTTTCGGCACATATTCGTTACTTTATTTGGTTAAGTAATAATCCTAAACATACAAAACAATGTCGAATTTTCCATTGAAGCAGTTAGTATAGGAACCCAGGGATTGAAAGTGAGCTGACTGATGACTAACCTGAAGCGTACCACGAGGAACAGTAAAAGCCTCCCACTCAATTCCAGATGAGTCTTTATATCCTTTCTGAATAAAACTCAATGCCCTCGCAACCTGTGCAGTGTAAAATGAAGTACAAAAAGTGCATGAGACAGTATTAGCGAGCTCTAACGAGGATCTTTGAGGCCTTAAATTAATAATTGCATCAACCACCAAAGGCCTCTTTATACTATAATTTTCTTTTCCGATAAAGATCTTGTGACTTTATGTCAAGAATCCTGAACAATATAGTAAAAAAGTACTCACTCGCTCTAAAGGAAGTAAAAGTCCAGCACCTATATCTGCGTTCATTCCTGAATTTAAGCCAATTGCTCGTCCCTGTTTATCCACGACTGGAGAACCACTTGAACCCCTCTCTGTCACAGCTCGAGCCTAACAAGGCAAGAGAGAAACAAACAAATCATAAAAAGATAAAAATTCAACTAGACAAGAAATACCATCCCACAAATCCTAAAATAACAAAATAGTTAAGAGTCCTGATATTAAGCCGCTTACTTGCATGTAGAACGTATCGAAGTCATTGTAGTAGTAATTACTGCATAACAATACAATTTTATGAACATGTCAATAATTACAACTTTATCCTACTTGTGGTTTTAGTTATGAAAAGGGAAACTCAAGAAAGAACCACGTACTCTCTATAAAGAGGTGCATCCCTATCCATACAAGCTAGTGTTGCAACCTGAAAAGGTGTTGCAATACTCATTAACAAACTGTCAAATTGGTTTTATATGTATATGGAAATTCTAGGTAGAGGGTGTGAAGTAGGAATCTCTTGAGCTGACAATTAGCAATTGTCGCCTTGATGCTAAAGACCTAACCATGAAGAAGAAGCATGTATAGACAAAGATCCAGTAAACAAGCCAAGCCCAAAAACTTTCAACTTCCTCCAAAAACTTAAACGTACAACTGCATTATGCAAATACTCGTGAGATGGATACATGTATGCCTAAAATGTCCCAAAATGTATGTCTCTAGAGGAAAATTCCACACATTACAATGAGTTAAAAAAAAAAGTATTACCTTCCTTTCACTGAAAGAACCCACAATACAAATCTCCATCCCAACATAAACAGATTCAGGCGCTATAGGAATCTCCTCACAGTCGAGAGATTCCACTTCATCAGGACAGTACCGAAGGAAAGCGAAATCATGGACCTGGAAGAAAAGTATGTGTCAGTCTCATGCAACAGTGACTTACCTGTAAATATACAAAAGGGAAATAAAATACAAGCAAGTCATGATTAGTCACCAAGCAATCCTCACAACATACTCAAGGTGGTCAGGACTGGAAACGCCACACCCTCTCTCACGCTGATCTCATTCCAATATACTTCAACACTTTTAGGCCTGAAGAAGACAACCTCCTTCAAGCTCAGGTCTCAACTGTGAATGATCTTATGGTTTTTAGTGGAAGTGGAGCTAACAGTTGAATTCAACTCTAATCAACTCATTGTTCTGTGAAACATCTGCAAATGTAATTGCTGCTATACATATTCCTAAACAAGGTGAGAGAGACCATTTGACTTGGAACTTGGAAGTTCACTTCCACTGGTGAGTTCAGTTTTAAATCTTTCCAAAAACTTCTCGACGATGAAAATGGGCAGGCCTTGAACTGTGAATAACTCCTTCCAGTGGAAGAGGTATGGCAAGTTAAATACATGGCTCTCAAGGTACAGGTTTTCTGTGGTTCATAAAGTTCTTGGATGTAGGAAAGAAATTAACAAGGTCATCCAACAGAATACTTGCAAACTGTTGTTTTTGCCCCTGATAAGGACGAAAGTCTCAAGCATTTATTCCTGCACTGCCAAAGATCAAGAGCTCCACTCTTTGCATCTCCGCTAGAAATTAGACCAGAAAACCTTACAAAAATTCTATCTCTGATCTTATTACAGGTTGGCTCTTAGGTAGTTATGCACACACAGTGCTTGGATGAAGGACAGATTCAACACCTTTAGCTATGGAGCTAACTTGAGGGATATGGAAAGCAAGAAAATAATTGAGGTGTTCTGTCCACAATCTTTTATTGCTTCCAACAGTCTAACACATGCTTAGGTAGTTATATATTCACACAAACTACTTAGTTTAGTTAGATCATAATAGTTTATCGTTTAACAGTTTTTTGATAAAAAACGAACCACGGCAATGTTGCATATTAGCTATGCCGACTAACAAGTGGCTCACACTCATGCCCATGTAGAAATCTACTGTCTACCACCATCCTCTGATGGAAAGATTTCAGTGCAATGGTTAATCCAAATCACTGTTAATCCAAATCCTTCATAGAAGAACACCAGCAGTATTTTCTATGGCATTAATTCATCACCAGGAGAGAATTGCTCTCAATAAGAATACGCCTTAAAATTTTTGTTGCTTGTTTACATCAAGGGAGCCTCAATATGCCTAGTGCAAGATCAAAAACAGGTACTGCAATTAAAGAAAAAAAAGAACTTACAGGATCTACGTATAAAGGTAACACCGGAAATTCTTCCCCATTACTAAACTTAGCATCAACTAAAACAGGTCCTGCAAATACAATAAATGTAAATTTTAGGCAATAAAACTAACAATTTAATATAGAAAAGCTTTGGAAAAATTATACCTGTTCGGGCAACATGGCGATTGGTGAGGATAATCCCACGCTTTTTATCAACCACGAATCCGGTACCGGTACCTCGAACAACTTCGTGTACATCAAATCTTCTAGTAGGTTTTATAGTTAATTCAACCACAGACTCAAGAACCTTGTTTATTGTTCTTTCCCAATCTTTGTCCACAGGAGGTTCTTCGTAATGATAAATTGATTCCATCGAAGAACCTCCAAGAAACCTAAAATTATAATAACACTTTTGATTATTTTGAACCAATTCTTTCGATTTAATTCAAAATAAAAAATGTGTAAGTACAAGAATCAACACTCAGAATCATAAAGAAGGTTAAAAAGTAGAAAAACAGCTTACCAATTTCTTGATCGAAGCGGAGAAACTGAGAGAGAAAGAGAAGAAGAATCAAGAAATTTCTTCTTGAAATTTCGTTCGTAGTAAGAAATATTGCGAAAATCGTTCTTGAATTCTCGTTTCCAGTAGAAATATTGTGAAAATCCTTGTTCAAAAGAGAACAGAAAATTTCTCGATTCTAAGAAATCGAGAGAAAGAAAAAGAAAAATGGAGTGAGCTGTGTGTACGGAGTGTCAGGACGACGACGGCCTCTCTTCCTGTGTTTTAAAAAAAAAACCGCCTTATATCTGAATAACGGTTTTTTGGTGGGACACGGAGTCCTGATTTATTCCCAATTTCATACTCCTAACATGTACTTTTATTACACCCGGTAAAATCCCCAAGGAGGATTCAGTAGTCCTTTCCTTAGCCAGCCCTTCTAGCATCGATATTTGTGCTAGGGAGACTCTCGATTTTGCCCCATATTTTTACATGGAATGTATCTAAGCCCTAGATTTAAAATAATAAACCTTTTAGAACTTTCACAATCATGCCATCAAAGGACGGGCTAAAGAACAAAAATGATCTTTAGTCCGAATAATTGAGGCGTAGTGAGACGATGAGATATAGTGGATAGTCACCAAAATCTAATGTAGCCTACAATAAATAAGAATTTTTCCAGACTAAACATATTTTAGTCGAGCGGGCTCGCAGTGTTTCGTTTGAGGCTAAGCGGTATCGTAATGAATCGTCCAGAGCCAAGCGTTATTCTAGAACAACGCTTAGAAACACGGCAGTAAGCTAAGAATACGCCTGATTAAGCGTTATTCTGGAAATACGTCTGATGAAACGGGGCTCTAGGATCACGTCCACACACAAGCGTGACACTGGAATACCGCTCAGTTAGAGCGTTATCCTAACATGCCACCTGGTCCAAGCGTAATCCTAAGGGTCTGCCCAAAGCAATACATAGTAAATTAAGTATACTAAATGATACTTACACTAAATTAAGTATACTTAGCAATACTTACACTAAGTATACTAAGCAAACAATAAGCTAAATTAAGTACACTAAGCAAACTAAATTATGTGGGCTTAATATCTAAGCTAATACACTAAGTTAACTAAGCAAATTAACTAAGCTAAGTAATGCACTTTTTGAGGTACAGTACCGCTTAACTAGCGGCAAATTAACTAAGCTAAGTAAATTAACTAAATTAAGGAAATTAACTAAGCTAAGTAAACTAAGCGGTACTCTAGTGTTCCGCTTGGGTTTTGTAGGCGAGACGCTAGGGCACCGCCTGTCCCATTCTACTCACACGTTCTGTTCGCACAAGTGTAACTCCTTCAGGCGTGTTGCTAGCCCTTCGCCCCATCAGGCGTGATTCTAGGATACCGCCCGTCTCTCGGGCGCGGTCCTAGGATACCGTCCACTACCAGGCGTTACGTTAGGATTTCGCCCCACATCGAGCGTTACGCTAGGATTCCGTCTAGCGCAAACGTTATCCTAAGATTCTGCCCGTCTTTCCAAGCACATCGTTGGAACACCGTCCAACACCAGGCACATCGCTAAAACACCGCCCAACTATACACGGTTGTTTTTGGACCGGACCAAAGACTAAAATTTTTAGTCTTAGGTCATTTAGTCTGATCGTTCCATTATGGACGCCCTTAAAATCTTTGGTGGATCCTGAACCGAATATTGTGAGCCAGTCCTATATAATACGTAGGTAGGATGTTTTTTTTGGTGTAAAAAATTGGGGTTTATAAAGCATTTTCAGACACAAGGTTGTATCAATATATATCATTGACTGGTCATGGCCTAAAGACAACATGTATATTATGTTCATGTTATTATAACCATACAACACGTTGTGTTTGTTTTATATTTTTCTAATATTCGACGAACAATATTACACGGATATGGGATGATAGGAAAGACATTTATGACATGACACTGTTACGGGAATATATCAAGTTTAAGAAAATCAGGATAATATGACACGTTATATATATACAAACATTATACGCACCGATCTACTTAATAAAATAATTTTCTTATTTTTAAATTCTTATCTATTAATTAAATAAAAAATTGATATTATAAAATAATAATTTTAAGAATAATGTTTGGGTTTGATGAAAAGGAGAATAACTTTTTTTTATAATTGGTAAGCGGAGAATAAATTAGAATCACATACGGTCATGAATTTTAATTTTTCAACTAATATCAATCATTTATGATGTATTCGAAACCGTCCAATCCGTATCATATCTACACAACACATGATGTGCCGTGTTCAACGCATCAATAGCTTGTCTCACAAGGTTACAGTAGCTTTCTAGGCGTGTTCCTACCACCTAGTCGGCAAACAAAAAATTATTTGCAAAATTGGCTGGTTGGCCAATCTAAGCACCACTCTATTAATGGCTCCTTTCAGCCGGATTGCAGATATCTTTGGATGCAAAGACAAATTGCAATTACCTAAATTTGCAACCCCGGGATGGGATCTACGTTTGTGGTTATGTATTCTAATAAGCCACTCTAATATATCTGCGCAAGACAACTGTTAATTTTATCATCCATTTTGGCTTTTTGAGACGAGTAGTATTTGTCTGATAAAAGAAGTAGATGGGATATAATTAACATCATTGAAAATGAATAAAACCTTAGTTCACAGCTATTCTCATCAAATCCTTAACCAAAAAAGCAATAAGAAAAAAGGATAACAGAACTACTTAATCCAATTTCCTAAAAAACCAGTTACCAAGTTTGGTATATGTTGACCATATTTGACAACCATGATCACATAACAGCATTTAGCACCATCAACATCGCACCATACTTTACGACAAACTTTGCATCAACCTTTGCCTGAGGTTCATTGGTTTTTGCTTCTTCACCTGAGTTTGTTCGCCTATGGAGGGTCTGCTTCCAGTAGTTGTTCCTGAGGAATCAGGTAAAATAAAACTATTTCCAGCTCAATCACGAGTAATAAGATGAATCGAAGAAAATAAACACAATAGATGTTGTGCATAATTTTGAAACCTTGGAAACGAACCTCGGGAATGGTATTCGAGCGACTCTGGGATTTACCTGCACAACAAGAATTATTATAAAATCACAACTCCCATTTGATAAACAACATGAAAGTAACAATAGTAGGAAAACAAAGGAAGCATGCAACCCTTTTCTAGTGATACATGACAATTCAGTTCAATTTATCCTTGGTGATTCTGTTGGAATTGTTAAATTAAACACAGACAAAACAAACAAATATAGACCTCAGAGATGAATACTTGGTGTCCAAATGTCTGATCCCAGTTTTATATTGAAGCATCCCAGAGAAAAAAAAGTAGGGCCACAAGGATTTACAGAACTTCCAGTTTGTCGCAATGTTGTTGTTGCGGTTCTAGCATTAGGAACTAGGCCATCAGTCTGTGACATCATGCGAATTAACCATGACGATAAATATATTGTTTCTCTGCATTTCTGGAGAAGAAACTTACGAATGAAACCAAAGTTATAACGACTGGGCACTCCCAACATAGCTCTATCGTACATGTCTGTAGCATCGAATTCTTCCAGGGAACGAGCCGGTCGCATATTATTATACATTATCACGCGCTGATCCAATGTATATAAGTCCTCATACTCTTCCTAATTAAAATCACAAACCTAAAAACCTCAATAAAAAAGAACAAAAGAAACAGAAAATCAAACTAAAAAAGAGGATTACTATTAGTATCACAAGATCATTGTATGTACCTTGGAATTAGCAACCGTTAATAGTAAAGTGTTCAACTCCTCGATTTTAGAAACAGGCCATTCAGGGATCCGGCGGATCAAGTTTTCTTTCCTGAACAAAATAAAAAATAATAATTGATAACTTGAAAGTCCAAATAATATGTCGCAAATATCAAGCTATGATGAAGAAAACAAACTACAGAACAGTGATGCTTGACTAAAGAAAGGCTTACATATCTTGAATAGCCTTGGGCATTGCTGGATGACTCTGCCAGGGTAGAATGACTGGGTTTCCAAGGAATATTGGTGGCATGGGCTGAGGCTTTGTTTGCATTTCACAAAAATCTGGTAAGAAGCAATCACTTAATGAGTACTAGACGCAGGCACCTGCGATGCACAGATTTTTCCTCTGAAACAAATAACTATTAACACCTGAATCAGGTTGATAAAACATCACGACCCACAGAACTAACTTTCAGTTTGATATGTAAAAAAAACAAAAAACAAAAAACAATCCTGCAGCAGACAAACACATTATCTTATACAACTTGGCAATATTAGCAGGAATCTACACCATCAAACGAACACAAACAATATCTCAAGTGTTCTTCAAATTGCTGGACTACTTTTAATTGTTATAATCTATTTTTGTAAATGATTTTATGTATAGAAATGCAAAGTATGCTGAAATTTGGACAATCATCGTTGATGGTACATGACAAAATTATGGAGCAACAGCTTATAGAGCATCAGGCAGAACCACTGACTTTACTGGGAGCCGTACAACAGATTCTTGATCTCCAACTCAACTCTTTCCAGTTTGTAAATGATGAAACAGCACTAGCAATTGTGGAAGTTATGCCTTTGTTTTGTGATCTCAGGTGGGAGGAATCAATAGTAAAATATCTTTCTAAGTCATGTAAACAGCAAGAATTGCAATCATGTAAAGGAATAATTAGCAACGCACAATGCTAGTGCCAATCTTCCATAGCTGAATAACCAACATCTTCTGCCTTATGGCAACTAGGAGAGTTCCAGAGAAGACACCAATTTTTCTACTTAAAGACTTGTATTTTGCTATTCTCTCCCATTTATCAACCATTTCCTATTACGCGTGTTCTGTTGGGGTGCTCATTATATCTGAATCCATGACGACTACTTGTCTATGTACAATTGGTTGTTCGTGCTTCTAAACATTGATGATAGTTGATGTATATGTACTTCGAAGCATAGCAAAAGGATCTCATCCAAATGCGTGTTTGATCCATAGTTTGAGACTTTTGAGTTTATTAACGAAATATTTAGTTGTCACTCAATCCTAAACTATTTGATATGATGAATATAGGTTTTGTTTGCTTAGTTATATCTTTAACCAACAAATATATACATAGACACTGGAAAATACAGTGTAAGAAAGGGAGACTTGGAATAAACTTACCATCTGGACTTCCATGTACCATTTCTGTAGCAGCGCCGATATACTTATCCTCCTATGTAAACAATATGATTGGTGAGAAAGAGATGTCGAATGAATTTCAATTGATAATTTTCCAGTTGCAGTGTTATAATCAGTGAAAAACCAAGTCTATTACAATAGTATAAGACAGTGGAAATGCTTTAATTACTATAAAATCGATAACAAGAAGAGGATCAGAATCCATGGTTAAACATGGGAATCAATATATGTTGTCCATTTCGGAATTGGAATTTTACTGAAAAAGAAGAAGGTTTGATGGCAAATCACAAACTTATGATTAACAATGAAATCAAACCCTAAAAAACTTGTTGAAAAAAAAATCAAATTAGAGAGGTTTTGAAGAAAACTTACGAAGCTGTCTCTCTGTTAGGGTTTTTTACCAGCGAGAAAACAAAGAACCCCTTTGGATAATTACGAACCGGATAATAATATCAGAAGTACGTTTTCAGGATTTTACAGCTGGTGGTATAGTGTGTTGCCACGTCCTATCGGATTAGATAGATCCAACGGCCATAGTGTTTTTTTCCTAGACGTGCATATGTAGATCCAACGGCCATATAGAGAGACAATATTGAGAGTAAATTTAAGACGATCTTGCTACTCCATCGATGCATATATATGCGTAGTTCGGTGGGAAGAATTGGAATCTCCAGAATTCAACTCTTGGAATATACAGAACTAAATTCAAATTTAAAAAACTGAAAATAAATAGGGCTCAGATGGCTTACCAGAGAGCCAAGGTCATGGGCTTCACAGATGGAGATAAAAATGCACGATACTTTCACAGAATTGCCAAAGCGAAGAATAGGAAGAATGCCATAACTAAGCTTGAGATTAATAGCGTCAAGAAAGAGTTAAGGGATTACTATTCTTGGCTTTTCAAAGCAAAAGCCTGCCTCTCACCGAGCTTTGAGTCTATGACCTTCACTCAGATTGATGAACAACACAAATTCTGGCTAGAGAAACAGTTTGAAGAAGATGAAGTGTACGGGGTTATTAAGAATTTTGGTGTAAACAAAGAGCCGGGTCCTGACGGTCTAACAATGGAATTTTTCAAGGTATGTTGGCCTATTTTGAGAGCAGATCTCAAGCTTGTCTTGAGAGAATTTTACTTTGGAGAAAAAGTAGACTGGAGATTTAACGTCTCTTTTCTTAAATTTATACCAAAAAGTAGAGGATTCTGTGACGTGCAATGACTTCAGACCATTGAGCTTGATTGGATGTGTTTACAAAATTCTTTCCAAGTTGCTTGCTAACAGACTTAAAGTGGTAATGTCATCTCTTATATCTGAAGTACAAGGTGCTTTCATTCACGACGGCCAAATTATAGATGGCATTTTAGTGGCCAACGAGTGCATTGACAGCAGATTAAAGCAAGGTGCTCCAGGTATTTTGTGTAAAATTGGAATGGAAAAAGCTTTCAACAACATATACCGGAATTCTCTCTTCACTAATCTTGGTAAGCATGGATTCAGAACAAAATGGATAAATTGGATTAAATGGTGTGTAACTACGTCATAATTCTCTATTTTGGTAAATGGTGCCTCTACGGATAGATTTCAGTCTTCTAAGGGCATCCACAGTCACGCGATGATACCCATCGATCAAAGATCAAAAAATTTGATCTTTGATCCGTCTCAAAAACAACGGGGGTATGATCAAGCGAGGGTCTAGAACATCGCTTGAACGTAAGCGAAGTATCAAGATATCGCTTGAAAAGACGGAGGAGAGACTAATAGTTCGCATGGTACAAGCGAGATTCTGCTCTACCGCCTATAAAAAAAACATACTGGCGAAATCCTAACATTTCGCCCACTAACTAAGTGAAACATCAGTATTTCGCTGGTCGAAGCGAGGGGCCAAGATGTCGTCTATGTATTATACGGAAAACTCGTGTGAAAATTGAGCCGGGCGAGATGCAGGGGTGTCGCTGGGACAGAAGCGGAAGCACAAAATCTCGCCTGTGGGGCGTCTTGCACTCTCGCCCAACTCCAAGCGACGCCTTGCACTCTCGCCCGTGTTCAGTAGTTTTGGGCGAAATGTCAGCTATTCGCTTATGTGTATGCGAGCTGCTGGGTTCTCGCCGCAGCAAGCGAAAAATTAGTATCCCGCTTGAGTTGGCGAAATGTCAACTCTTCGCCCGTGTTTTTAAGCGAAATGTTGGTCCGTCGTTTGTTCACAAGCGAGACAGTAGAGTTCGCTCGACTATAACTTTTACTCGTCGATCAACGATCACTTTTAATCCTGAACAATGATTTTCATCGATTAAATCCTATATCTAATCGCACGGCTGTGGGACGAATTCACCTATCATCGATCAAATTTAATCTTTGATCCCACATTTGATCGACGATTGCAGATGCTCTAAGGGCATCCACAATCATACGATCAGAGTAAAAGACCAAAGACTAAAAAATTTAATCTTTGGTCCGGCCCAAGAACAGCCGTATATAGTCGGGCGGTGTTCTAGTGACGCGCCTGGTGTTGAACGGTGTCCTAGCAATGCGCTTGGAAAGACGGGCGAAATGTTAGAGTAACGCTTGCGCGAGACGGAGTGCTAGAGTAACGCTCGGTGTGGGGCGGAATCCTAACGTAACGCTTGGTTCTGGACGGTATCCTAGCACCACGCCTGAGAGACGGGCAGTATCCCAGAAGCACGCCCCATCAGGCGAAGTGCTAGCAACATGCCTGAAGAATGGGCACATGTGCGAAATGATAATGTGAGTAGAATGGGACGGGCGGTGTCCAAACGTACCACCTGGGATTCCAGGCAGCTGCTAGCAGCCCGCCTCATTCTATCTTCGTTCTTATAGTCTGAAATCGAATGTGAGTAAAGACAGTGAGATGCCAAGGACTATTAATTGGTGATCGGTGATTGATGGATGATGATGAAGTTTGGGTTGCTTCCATTAATGGCATGTGATGGAGATTGAGCAGAGAATCTGTGAAGGTATGTGGTTTCAACTGTTGGTTGTTGATGGACCTGTTCTTGGTGGTTGTGGCTGTTGGGTTCTCGTGATAAGAAAGTCTGTGTTGGTGAGTGCTTCCATGAACATGGAGTTTTTGGTGTTCAAGTTCACAGCATTAATGGTGGCAGTTGGTTATTGGTAGTAAGGCTCGAGTAATGGTTGAGTTGAGTGTTGATTGGTCGTTGGACGAAGATAGTGGCAGGGAAGAACTCGAGATACGGAGGAGCTGGTTTGAAGAGGGAGATCAATTATGGTGAATTATGTTGATCGATGGCAGTGAATGGAATGTTACTATCAAATAAAGTTTAACAGAGAGGTGGAGCTCGAGTCAGTCCATGGTTGCTACTGACAGTGAGGTTGATGGTTGGAGTTTAGAAGACAGTGGTGGTTCGAGTTGTTTGTCTGTGTTCCGACTAAGCGGTATCCTAGCAACACATTTGATGGTAGGCGGCATGCTCCCAGACGAATTCCCAGAATAACGCTTGATCAGGCGTTCTCCTAGCTTACCCCCGTGTTTCTGAGCGTTGTCCCTGAATAACGCTTGACTCTGGGCGAATCCCTACGAAACCGCTTGAGGCTAAGCGGTACACTATGAACCCACTCGACTAAACATGTTTTAGTCAGGAAAAATCCTATTTGTAGTCAGCTACAGTGGAAAAAATCAACTATCCACTAAAATTCGTCGACCCTGCGCCATATAGATCCCGATTATCGACTAAATGTAATCTTTAGTCTGTACTTTTATCGTCCCATTGTGGACGCTCTAAAGGAATTAAAAAAGGCTGCCCGCTATCTCCTTTTCTATTTCTTTTAGTTGTTGAAATTCTATCTAAACTACTTAGTGAGGCAGTTGCAAGAGAAAGGATACACGGCTTCCAGGTGTCTGTTGGAGGTACGATAATATCCCATCTACAATTTACGAATGATACAATTATTTTCTTAAATGCTTCGGAGATGGAGTGGAGAAAATTGCACGACATTTTGATTATTTTTCAAGTCATGACGGGTTTAAAGATTAACCTTGAGAAGAGATCGATAACAACTATTGGTGCTGATGATACTATTGAAAAACTGGCGTTGGGACTTGGATGTAAAGTCTCTTCTTTGCATATCACCTACTTAAACATGCCTATCGGTTCCACCAACCGCAATGCTGCTATTTGGGATCCTGTTATTGCCAAAATGGAAAAGAAACTTGTACCGTGGAAACGTAAATTTCTAACCAAGGCAGGTAGGATAACTCTTATAATAACTTCACTTGAGAGACTGCCGATATATTTCATGTCTTTGATAAAGATGCCAGCCTCTGCGGAGAAAAAGATAAATAAGATTATTTGAAAGTTTATATGGGGCGCTGAGAAAAGGAGAAAGAAAATGAATTGGGTGTCGTGGAAGAAAGTTTACAAGCCTAAAAGACAAGGAGGCTTAGGAATTAAATGCCTTAAAGATCAATTAATTAATAATTCTCTTCTAGCCAAATGACTATGGAGATAATCTAAAGAAAAATCTGCATTGTGGAAAAGAATAATTCAAGAAAAGACTAGCACCGCTCCTGATCATCTGATCCCTGCTTCTTTCAGTATGCAAATTGGAAGAAGCATGTGGATGCAAATTTTGAAGACAAGGTCTGAACTACAATTGTGCATGAAGTTGAAGGTGAATAATGGGGATACGATTAGGTTTTGGCATGATTGATGGCTTAATAACCAACCTCCTAAACTGAAATACCCACGGATATACTAATCAGTTTACAAATGCATGCTACAATTAGTGAAATAAGCACACATTTCGGATGGAATTTTGAGTTTAGACGAGTTCTTAATGCTGCGGAAAGGATTGACCTGTTAGAGATGAAACACAACATCAGAAATGTCTTATTATCTCATGGCAATGACTCTCTGGAAGGCGATTTCTCAACAAGTTGTATGACATTTTAATTAATTATGAAAATGAACACAAATTTATAGATGAGCTTTTACTGCCTAAGCTACCGCCAAAAGTATTATTTTTCAAGTGGGCAACTTTACATAACTTTATTCCAACTAGAGCTATGTTAGATCTAGCCGTTCAAATTACACATGTCGCAATACGAACAACAGATAAAATACGAGTAAAACAGTAATTTTATATAATGGTGATATCTTACCTGAGGAGATATTGATCGGTCAATATCACAATATTAACTACATGGATGAAAAATGTAACTGTGGGACATTTTTCCACAACTTTTTTCTAACGGAGTATTTTTCCAACGGGACATATCAATATGAGGCACTTTCTCAATTTTTCCATTCTATATTTGTTTTGCGTAGTTAAGATTAGTCAACTAAAACGAAAATTGCGTTTCGATGATGAGCAGGGGAACATTGCATCAGTGCTTCTATTTCGCAGGTCTCAAAAATTCGACGCCAACCATTGCCTGCGCGTTGCTTAATTTGACGCCAGCAATTACTTTCATAATGGCTATCCCATTCCGGTACATTGCTTTATTTGCACAACCCTTATGTTATTTTTTTTCTTTCCTTTTTCCCCTTTTTTGTGTCACTAGCTGGCGCAGTGCTGGAGAATTAATTTATAAATTATTGTGGTTGCCTAGAATGGAGACAATCGGTATAAAGCGGCTATCAGGGATTGCCAAGATACTAGCGACGATTGTCTGTGTCGGAGGAGCCATGTTAATGTCATTTTACAAGTGGAACATAATTCCGCTGCTGGTAAATCTAGCAGTCTCATCGGTCCAGTATTTGTTTTCATGGCTGTTCTTTCTTGGTCTATCTGGTTTATCATACAAGTAAGTGTTTAGTTTTCTAATACAATTATTTTCTTATTTAACGATTAGTAGATAAATCGCTCATGGCATTCGATAATTCAATTGTTTTGCCAGACAAAAATGAGTGCGACATTTGCAGCACCATATTCCACAGCAACTATATTCAGTGTGTGCTTTTTGGAGTATATAAAGATCACACTGTCGCAGCATGGTCACTCGCATCTACAACCAGAATCGTAGCTTGTTTGTACAGTGTAAGTCCATTAATCATTTTCATAATTATCCATATATACTAAACTCATCATTGGTTATTTCAACTGAATTGGTTGATAAAAATTTCAGGCAGCTTTTGCATCAGCACTAGCATTCATTGTAATACCATGGTGTATATCTAAACGAGGCCCTCTTTACGTGTCGATGTTTAACCCATTGGCATTAGCTGTGGTTGCGTTTCTTGGCTGGGCTATACTAGACGAAACTAATTTGCTCATATTATTTGCTCATGTTTAACCCTCTTTACGTGTCGATTTTTTAGCATTTCAATTTTTCACCATATGTTTTTCTTCTATCGAATTAGCAAACTAATTTGCTCATATTATTGGTGTCTGCAGTGCTGTTGGAACTTGCATGATACTATTAGGACTATATGTTGTTTTGTGGAGTAAACACGAAACAACATATAAAATCAAATTGTGAAAACTTCTGATAATGAAAATGGTGGTTTGCGCGGTGGAGAATCTGGAGATGTCGAGAAAGGTGGCGGCGATACTGAATTACGAGAAAAACGTCAACGCACTATACCTAATGGAGTTGTGAATACTGATTAACAATAACGAGAGTAAATTTAGATGATCTTGCTACTCTGCATCCTCTAATTGCTTGTAATTGCTTCAAAACTGGTTATTATTACCTTCATATTTATTTCAAGGCTGGTTACAAAATTACAATATATGTTTGAAAATAAAGAAGAGGAAATCAAAAGCTCAAATTGAACTCACCTGCAATCTGTTTAAGAGATGTAAAAGTACCTACAATTACAACTGAAATACCCATCAAAATAATCCCAATGATAATTACCAGTTCGTATCCCCATCTTCGATATGTTCCCATGATCTTCAAGTAACACAAACAAGGAATAATAACTGAAGCAGTCGCACTTAGAAATGCTCCTACAAGAGACATGAGATACCCAAAAAACGGAATAGCCAAAGCTACGATAACAGAGCTAATTAAAAACATAGTTCTGATTACAAGACTCATAGTCTTGTTGTTGTAGTTGAACCCCGAAGAGCTTTCAATGGCATTTACAATTGGTGTCGCCATTAATGCATATTTCGCAATGGGAGTGACCAATGTTGTGTAGATTGCTATCTTTGAACTGAGTTTGTCAATTGGTAGGTTCAGTGTGACTTGAGATTTTGTATATTCACCGAACATTAGATAACCCATAACAGCCATTGTAGCGTAGCTAATCGTACATAGAACAAAGCAAAGAAGCAAAACCTGCAAAAATAATACAGACCAGGTAAGAGTTAGTATGTTCTTCACCTAAACGTGCAGTAGCTTCTACTATAAACAGTCTTATCGTCATGTCATACCTTGGAGAATTGTCTTTTATCTTTCATTGAAGTATACAATGTTGGAAAAACGGGATGAGCACAGAAGCAGAAGGTATATAAACTAACACCAGTAGGAATCCCATTCAAATTAAAAAACCTTATCTTTGCACGAAAATCAGTATCTTCGGCACCCACCCAAAAGACAGAAAGAATGATGAGAAGAGAAGCTAAAACCCCGGTTGCAGATATGTAAGAAATTTTTCTCAAGTCTGTCAACCACATTGATGGGAGAATTATAAGTGCTACGAGCATAACGAATCCCTGTTGTCCGTATACTCTAACACCAGCTAATGTGAAACTCATGTCTGGAAACAGGTTACTTAAGTTATCACCTTCTAGTATCAAAAACCCAGTTGAAACCACAAAGAGTTCCAAGTACATGAAACTAGATACTACCAATCTTCCTTTCTTCCCAAAAGCGTACTCGCCAATATCTGGATACGTTCTGATCTTTGAACTTACATCCATACATCTTCGAATTAGTAATCCTGTGTAGAATGTTGCAGCCGCAACGACAAAAAGAAGTATCAAAGTTAGCCATCCTCCTGATGCTAGCGCATATGGTACTGATAGTATCCCTACTCCTGAAACAATACATTAACATAGACTACCGTTAACTTCATTAAATACATACTCTAAGAAGTATTAGGAAGTAGGAACATCTCATCTCATGAGCGTAAAAGATACTCGATCAGTATAACATAAAAAGTACTAGACGAAAAAATATTCAGCATTGAAATTAAAGCACTCCCACATCCAGTCATTCCCTTAGTTGGGAAGTAGAGTTAGGTGCCACTTACCAGGGTACAACACCGTCAATGAAGGCACCTAGTAGCATGTTACGTGGGGACGTACGGTATGTACCTACCTATCTGAGCCGGCCAGGCCTAAGAAAAGTGAGTCCCTGTTGCAGCATCACCTCCTTGTACTAACCAAAACCCTAATGGAGTTTGCTGGGTCAATCAAAATCACTCATCTTTAGGAGATAACTAAGGGATTTCATTTCTAAATTCTGAATCCTTCTTCTTTGTACGGATGCAAGTGTAACAAATCGTAGCAAATCAAATCACATAATTGAAAGATTTAAGGAAAAAAATGAAACTGACCGGATAAAGCATTGATGCCATTGAAACAAGTCTTAAAGAAGGTAGAAGTTCCTTGATTATCATCCAATACTAGTGATTCTTCATCCGTCTGCTTTGTGTTAATCGGAATATTTATATGCTCCTCATCGACGTTGATTACTAGCGGAGTCGTCAACGGATCATGATATTCTCCCATTTTTATTAACTAAATATAACTCAAGATCTAAAAATATTCTGAGAAAAACGAATAAGAAGAAAAGGAATGAGGATGAAATAAGATGATAGTAAACAACAAGTGAATGAGTTTGTTAATGCATACCTAGGCCGTGCTAAAAGCTAACGTTTGAGTTTCCCGTTAGTTTGTTATAGGGTATGAGTTCATAATAACTTAGTTCTGATTCAATCTAACAAGGTTGGTTTAATAACAAACCCGTTTGAAAGTTGAATTCAAGTTTATTCTTTTACTGCCGCTGGAGATCATATTCCAACACCAACAGTGTTATAAATTTAAAATTAAGCCGATTTGGTATGGGCTTTATGTTGGGATAGCATCCCAGACTTAATAAACAAAGCCCAGAAAAGTCAAAGCCCATTTAGTAATTCTCTAGAAAGGACTTATTTCCAATGTTCCTCAAGAAACCATTGCACAATAGGATTAACAGAATCCTATTAGGGATAGGAGGATGAATTAAGAGCAATCATAACTGGATAATAATTCTTAATCTTATCTAACTCGGATTTGTTTTATCACTATAAATACTCCCCCTTAACCCCATTCTCTAATCATATCATTCTTAATCACTTTCAATTTTCTTGTCTTTTCTCTCTAGCCATTCTCAGATCAAATTCTCTCAAGATAGAAAACATGGCGAACTCATCATCATCAGATATTGTTTGTTTTGGTGAGATGTTAATTGATTTCGTGCAAAACATATCTGGTGTATCACTAGCTGAATCAGCTGGTTTTGTCAAAGCTCCTGGTGGTGCTCCTGCCAATGTCGCCTGCGCCGTCACTAAGCTTGGCGGTTCTTCTGCTTTCATCGGTAAGTTTGGAGAAGATGAATTTGGACATATGCTGGTTAATGTATTGAAAGAGAACGGAGTGAACAGCCAAGGTGTTTGCTTTGATAACGATGCAAGAACAGCACTTGCTTTTGTAACATTGAAGAAAGATGGTGAAAGGGAGTTTATGTTTTACAGAAACCCAAGCGCTGACATGATGCTCAAAGAATCTGATCTTAACATGGATTTGATTAAACAAGCTAAAATATTTCACTATGGTTCTATTAGCTTGA
>JAJJMC010003606.1:73683-84088 GCA_023531435.1 Papaver californicum | reverse complement strand
ATCTTTTTCTGCAATAGCCATTTCTATCAGTTTTTGATCTGCCATGTTATGCCAAACCAGGAACCGGAACTGCTCGAGAAACTCCATTATAAATTCTGTAGTTCCAAGCTTTATAGCTTCCTTTACGATGTCGGGATTATCTTGAAAAAAAGTTATTATCTTAGCATCTAGTTTATTTGCATTCCTGAGTCCCGCTAACATTTGTTTAAGCAATGCAATTGCTTGTTTGTGCATCAACTTTTGGTTGTATACATTCATGACATAAGGCACTGTAATAACCACCATGAGAATAACCCTTCAGTCTGTGATTATTCATGTCAAATCTAGAAAGTTGCAATTGTACGCGCAAAGATATTCAAGGAAGACGTACATACCTCGTGTAATTAAGCAAGGCACATAGATTCGTTTATCGGTTATTGTGGAGATTTTAGAGTCCTTCTCTGCTTTGGTGTCTTTTGAGCTGTTTGGAGGTTTCTCTTCATCTCTTTCTGTGAATTCTGTAGACTGGCAAGTATTCATCTCCACTTGAATTACTGTACCAACATAGTGTAGTTTCATTAGGATTGATAAATATAAATGGCAAAAACTAATTACTGCTTTCTTGCAACATATATTTAGGTTGGTGAATAACTAACACGAATAAACACGGTTCTGCCACCATGTTAGCTTAGTGCCACTTGGAAATGCAAGCGGCTTTCGAACCAAAAACTCTAGTCCACACATTTTGTGTGATACTGATTTCTCAGTAATCAAGTCCGGAAACCGTTTGACAAGACATGATGCAATATCTACAAGCAAAAGTGCAAAACACTTGGTTAGGACCAAAATTGGATTCTACGATCAAGAAATGTGGTATGCTAGTGTCAATATTGACGATGCGGCACATTCTATTCAATGAAATCACAAACTTTGCTTCACAGAATCACAAGAAAAGAAAAGATACTAGTTCAATTTGTTTACCTACCATGGAAATTGGCATCAATTAGGTAGCATAATAACTTAGCACCATCACTACCCAAGAACTGACTAGGCTTCCCATCTTTCATTACAGAGTAAAGGTACTCGACTATCGCCTTCTGTCCAGGTGTAACGAAAAGAAGAGCGATTTCGAGTGGTGTGTATCCATCGTCATTACGTATCTGAGCCAACTTAGAGTTCTTACTTACCATACTGACAACAGCTTCAGTGTATCCACGAAAAGCAGCAACATGAAGTGCAATGTCACCACCAGAACTAGAACTTGTCTTATATTCAAGTATGTCTGGTGTCGTGAGTTTCATAATCTCCTCCACAAACGTCATCTTGACGTTCCAATATACAGCCTTATGCAATATTGTAGATAAGTCTTCCGAGATCGCTTCTTTGATCACTTCAGGATTGTTCCCAAGATACTCGGTAGCCTTTTCCAATTTATCTTCCCTTAATGCTTCCAACAGGAGGTCGTGTTTTCCATAAACAAATTTAGCCCGGTAAATGTACTCCGATTCTTAACGCGACATGCAGCAGAAGAAGTCGTGAAATGATTAATAAGTATCAAAATTATGAAATTTATATATACAATGTATATCTTACTAGGTTTATTTGGCTTCTCATCATCATCATCATCATCTTCATCATCATTACCATCAAGATCAAGTGTGATCTCTTCTTTAGCATCCTTGGTGGTATCTTCTTCTAGTAATGATAAGGAAATTAAATGAACATTTTATTTTGCTAAATATTTCTCATTTTGGTATAAATGGATTATAATTTTCTGAGATAAAATTAGAAATGAATAATCAAAAGGTGTACCTTGTTGTTTATGATTATTACTATTAGCAGTGGTATTATTAGTGCTTCGACTTAAAATCTCTATGATTTGTTGCTGAGTATTTGCTTGTGTTTCCTTTAATTTAGCTTGCGATTCAGCTAATTTAGCTTGAGATTCAGCTTGCTTAACTTGAGATTCAGCTATCATCTTAAGTAGCTCTTTAATCTCTATCAGTTGTTCGTGCGATCGATAGTTAGGATCATCACCCGCTAATCCGTTAGCAGCAGACATGGTGGTGGAATAAACTCTTAAAGATGGATGGATATAGAGTGAGTGACAATGAATCAGGTGTGTGCAAAAGGGTATCCAATATATAACCGAGGGTTCTAACTTCTAATTGTTTATTCTCTAACAACATGTCGTTTGTATTGACTCATGATCTGGATCTGAGTTAACCTGATTCGACGTAGATCAGATGTCAGATCGTTTGTTTTCTGTTTTGTGTTTTGAGTCAGTTCTGGCTCTGAGCTCTGATTCTGACATAACCTCTGATTCGAACTTGTTCGATTCAAATATGAAAATAACATTGATTTACGGTACCAAATCATTGACTCGCATATTTTTGAATTAATTGAGTCAGATTTGATTTAAAAAACAAACACACTAAATCAGATTTAAATACATCAGATGATTTTAATCGGACTCAGACGAATCAAATCCAGATAAATCAGATATACCACATAAACAAAAAAAATATAGTGTTACTTAACAAAATTACCAAGCCAGAACATCATATCTCGATCACCATTTGGCATCTTATAGCATGTGGCCGGCCAGATCCACCAAACCGGGTAGATCCACTAAATTCTAGAATAAACAAATGATTTGCCAACCTTAATTAATCAGTGAATATTAAGAAAGTCTCCTCTCTACCAAACCAACAACGATTGAAGTGATTAGCTAATTTCTCTCTAATTGAATGGTTAATAATATATTAAATTAGAAGGTATATTCATAGGATTTTTGTTTATACTACTTCATGATGCGGGACTTACTGCATCCAAAAATACATCTACATCCAAAAATTTATTACTTTTATGAAGCTTTCAAATAAATTTTTTATTTGGTCTAAAATTTTTATTGTTGAAGCCACGTAGAACTGGCTGAAAACATCTGATGGGGTAAAAGAGTATCTTCTACCACCATATTCTCCATTATCAGCGATGAACAGAATATTGAATAGACATCGTATCCATTATCATCTGTAAACGTTGTGATTTTATTAAATCTATTAGTGTCAAACATATGTAGCCATGTTCAACTTCTAAGAGGATTTAGAATCTTATAAACTTCAACCAATAATCACCACATATCGGTTCAAGTTGATACGGAATAGGCAAATGCTCGGATTACCTTAGGCAATGGGCTGCCACAACCCCTCTATCTCTCTCTGCTTCAAACGAATTCTTTCTAACCCAAACCTTAATTCAGCTTCAAATGCACAATTATGTCTCAAAAAATCCAACAAACCATTATTATGGATTCTTCAAATTCTACCCATTTCAAACCAGAAATCGAAAAAGATAAAGTCTTGGATTTTATTCCTTCACAAAACTCTGTGCGTCAAAGCCGTGCAATGTGCGTAATCGATGATGACGAAAACAAAGATGAAGTTACTGCAGGAATTGATCGAGAAGAAGAAAAGAAGAAGGAAATGGTGAAACAAGTCATTTCTGAGGGTTTTCATGTTAATTCTCTCATCACTAACTAATCATGACACTTCATCTGTAATAATGGGGGAAAGGGAAAAGAAGAAAAAAGATTCTGAAGAACCTATTTCTCAGATACAAAATGTTGTCAAGAAGAATCAAGAACCAGTGGGAAAAGGTAGTACTGAATCGGATGATTCATTCATTGCTGAAGAAAAGAATGAAACCCAACAAGAGATTTCTAGTAAAGATTCAGCAAAAGAGCAGGTATGTCAAGTTCATTCCATGTCTCATTTTGAGAATGTTGCAGTTAAGATGAATTCAGAAGGTAGTAGTAGAATAGAAGGTAAGCAAGAAGAGGTCTTTCAAGTGCAAGATGTAATTACTGGTGATGAACATATCATTCTTGTAGTAGAAACAACACAAGATGATTTTATTGTGAATAAATAAATTTCTCCATCTCAGAATCCTGTTGAGATGAGTAATTGGGATCTTTTTTAGACAAGAAGAAAACTATTTCTCAAAAGTTGATGATTGGTTCGGGTGATACTACTAATTGGCGGGGGTAATGGGGAGAATCGTCAGCCTCAGGTAGTAATAACAAAGGAATGGCGGCGGAAATCGGAACTACTCACATTACTAATGGAAATGTCTGTGCAAGGAAAGAAACGATGAGTTCTATTGCTTTGGGTAAGAAAGGGGCTGGAATTTGCTCTGAGAACATAAGGCAACAAGTCTGAAAAATGTTCCAGGAGAAAATTTACTGAAACAAAACTGAAGAAAGATGTGCTGAGTATGTTTGTTTAAGCTAGAAACGTCTTCTGTCAAAAGAAATCGGATGGAAGTAAGCAAAGTTACTTGAGGGAAGAAATGGAAGTGCTGAGGTTTGTAAATTCATATCAACAGTGTCAGATATGGCGAGAGATACACTGGGTTGGGTCTTATTGTGGCCAAACAACTTAATCAATTGGCAGAGGCTAGGAAGAATGGTAATGTCATCACTAACCAGCAACAGCAGCAACATCATCACCAAAGCCAGCAGCATCACCAACATCCACGACAACGCCTACAGCTTCACCATTACCTAAAGCAATCCCAGCAACATCACAATACCCACAACACCAACACCCAAAGAAACCTCATCAGCATCAGCATCAGCATCATCAACACCAACAAGTTGGCGTGCACAGAGAGAATGCCTCAATTCTAGGTACGTCTTATTCTCTAGTCTTCTAAGTGGATGTTTGAAGTATTTTAGTCATCTAATTAAAATCTATGCTACTGGATTTTTTTCTTTTCTGATTTGTTCATGCGTCGTTAGACATAATACATTATTAAATGTATGATGTATGATAGGTTAAGAGCTTCTTGCTCTATTAAATTAGAGCAAAGCAGTCTCTAGAGATTGGCAGAAAAAGGCTAGAGTAAGGGCTTTTTGTGATACGCAGATACTAACCCTTGGTCCTATTATGATATAATTATGCTATCAGACTTTGGTATCACCTAATTCCTCCTCATAAAACTCTAATTACATTTATCATCACGGAAAGCGAAGTTTTAGCATGTGCGCAGTGCCACTTTCTAAGAATGTTAAGCTGCACAAGTAGACTACACTATGGATCGGTCCTGACTATCTTGCCACTTAATCCTGCAGTATCTTTTAGAATTCGATTGAAAAATTAAATACAGACCAATTACGTGTTTAAAGTACTTTGGAGACATGGCTAGCATCTGATTTTTCCCTCTTGGCTGTTGTGTTTTGCTTCTCTTCTGCTTAGTGGATACTAGATTGTGTCAGTTTAGATGGTTTCGTATCTGTTCACAGGTGCTGCCACTGCTATGGAAAGGCTAATCCACTTGCGAATCAACACGAAAAATGCCCAAAGAAACTTCTACGTCCCTTATGTTCATTATATACCTGTAATACTACTCCATCAGTCATTAGACAAAACTGACTAGCCAGATACAACCACATCTGGTACATGTACATGACATGCTTACTGTAACCCATTTTGAGCTGACTTGTGAAAATAATATACATTTTAATTGTAAAGCTGTATGAAAATCTATCTTTGCTAGTTTGCCGTGTCAGTATCGAAATTGTTTGGGAATACAATTCAAGGAGTTTTAAAGAAGACATCACCAGAAGAATAAGGGAAACTAGAGAATATGAAAGAAAAATTATTTTGTGCAGTTAGGCCTTTGTTTCTCGTTGCTACTGCTTCAGTTGTTGCTCTAGATTCTTGATTGTTTAGAGTCTTCTCGTTTGAATATATATGAATACTGAGATTTTATGAAAGATAATTAACTTTTAGTTATGCATTTGATTTCTGAACATAAACCAAGAAGGTACAGAAACTTGCCAACAAGAAGGTGCAGCTTATTCCTTTGTTTTTTGTACCTTCTTTGTCTTAGAATAGGAAAGTCAGGAAAACATTTGAGAGGTTAAATATTAAAACGGCGGTGCAGCTCTTTCAAAACCAAATCTATGCAAATTACAAAGAACATACCAAAGTACAACCACCAACTACATAGGATAATTGAGCGGACAGATTTATGGCTCACAAATCCGAAGAGATTCATATGACCATGAAAATACACTTGAGGAGCACAAAACAATAACCAGGTGACCACATATTGTAGGGAATGGGTGTGTCACAGTTTCTAGGGTGGCAACCCCTCAAGCATGAAGCCAGGCTTGTGTGTCTGTCTCTTAGTGCTGATCTTCTCCCCACCAGCTTTTGCTTCACCCTTCAACTTATCATGCTGAACCTTCTTTGCTCAATTTGAACTCTTCATTCCCTGCATCTTGATGGTTGGACATGCTGTATTATCACATGGATCCTTTTCTTCGGAATATTTCTACGAACCTACATAAATACACAAAAAACTAAACAATTATAAGAAACAGTGGATCAAACAAGAAGGTTCTTTTCACTGCTTCCAACCTCAAAATGTTCTTACTCACTCTCCATGCATGAGTACAAGGCCATATACTAAGCTGTAATTGCAAAATTCAGAACAGAATAAAAGCCGAGAACCTATATGCAAAAGCTTCCGTAATTGAAAAAGTTCTAAAAATTAAAAACGCCGTTGCCGGGGATCGAACCCGGGTCACCCGCGTGACAGGCGGGAATACTTACCACTATACTACAACGACTTTGTTGTGTTTCTCGTTTCCCTGTCTATCATAACCAAGAACACTAAACTTCAAAATAGAGAGAACTGAAGTGCCTCTGAGGCTTCATGATTGAGTGAGGCTAGCTTCTTTCCTAGCTGTAACGATCTTTTGAAATCACAATCACTAGGCGCCGAATAGCAATCATACTTCCGCTAAAAATAAGAAGTGAGGTAAAGTTATCTTTGATTCTTGTTTTTGAGGGACGAACCGGAGCTAACTCCAGTGCTTGTCACTCACCAGCTCCAAAAGGAAGTAACTAGTCACTGCGTCCCTATCCTCAATTCCTTGCTTCAAGCTTTATTTGCTAAATCAATGTATGAGAATTATGTTGGAATCTTGTAACAATGAACAACATCGTTAGATGTATCAGAATAATATATATATATAACTGAATTGAAAACAACTCTACCAAGGACAACTACAAGGGCAGAATCACAGGTTCAACAAGTTGTCCTTATCACATTAGTTCGTGGGTATACTCGAGAAAAGCAATGCTAAACCCCAACGTGCGAAGATGTGTCCAGGATAAGACTGCCAGATATAGCTTGTATTAGCACAATACAAACTACCCACTCTTGAACTTAGCAACAGGGAAGGAAGGGAAATAAACAATCAAAAGCGCAAAACAAAGCGAGAAGATGGTGAAAAGAGGACAAGATGGTAGCCGCTTCTGTGATGGATTTCAACTCTGAAAACGTTTTGTATTTATAGGAGAAAAGAAACCTTTAGGGTTTCAGATTTCTTGTAAATCAAGTTTTCCCAAGATAAACATAAAAAGTAAATCAAGTTTTCCCAAAATAAACATAAAAAGAAACCGTTTGGGTTTCGTATTTCTTGTAAAATAGTTTTGGGTAAAAATAATAGATCATGGTTGATGTCTTTCACATTCGTAGGACCAATACATAAGTGTTAGCACATGTATTGTTTGGCCACCTCATTCCACCCTCTTGTTTATCTAACTATCCACATGAACGTAGTTATATAGTGGACATCCTTCTCTAGAATACCCAATGTGAGATTAAACTAAAGAGATTTATTCACTCAAGGAAATGAGTGACCATCCAAGACAAAAAACGTTTAATTTAAAACTTATTTTCTCCAACAAATTTTCATATTCCACAATCCACTGTTATCAGTTTTGTTGCAGTGAAGTTTAGTCAGCATCCCCTTGAGTTCACTTTCGAATTCTGGTGATGCAATAGAGAGGTATAAAAACTTGATGTAAAACAATCAAACAACAAGATGGGTTGGAGTAAAAGGTTATTGGAACCTCGTTTAACTCGAGACAGCGCACAGGTAATAAGATGGATTAGTCGTTAGTGAATAAAATAAAATAGAATCATCTACAAGAATTAGTCCTTGTAAGTAGATTTGTTTTTAATTCCATCCAAGATCACAACATATTAAAGTAAAGTTCCCCTGTCCTATTACGACAGTAAACAGAAAGCGTAAGAGATGATGGAGTTGTAGCAGAATAGGTCCTTATAATTTGTGTCGACGGAGGAAAAAAACAAACAAAGAACAAGCAAATTATGCTGCATCATAATCAAGGGAAGAGATAAAGTCTTACCGGATAAAAGATATTACCACTCACAATTAGTAAGTTAAGAAACATTCTCATTACCCTTTGGAAAACACACAAAATAAATAAGTGCACATGAACATGTAGTACAATGGTAAAATTATTGGTTAATGATATACCATTGATATCAACACTAAAATTTTAAGCAAATGATTATTAGAAAGGAAAATAGTGAAAGAAAAATGGTATAGAAATTAACCGAAAGTCTAATTAAAACTTTTGGTAAGACATTTTGATGTCCATGTCATATTTATGGCACACTCTTAGTTTATAGTATATAACCTCTGGATACGAATTTTTGTTAAATGACAATCAAAAAGTTAATATGGCATAAAAAAACTAGATTTTCTTGTGCATTGCAGTCTTGCAGATGCTCTTAAAGAAATAACTAGGAAATAATTTTCAAATAATTTTTTTCTTCCGATCTAGAATAATAACTAGAGCATGGTTATTTATAAATTTTATATTATTATAAATTTTTTAAAATACTTATTTTAGAAGTATAAGTATAACAATCAAATTTTATACTTCCTTCATCCTAGAAAAAAAACGTAATGATTTTTTTATTTTAGCCTAAAAATACTACCAGTAATTCTGTATGGACCGTGAGAATAACGTACACAAAAATGGGAGGAAAAACAGGGATCTGGCATGGTTGTGATTATGCGGTTTTAATGTTAGTTCATTTTCATGGTTGAAGAAGAATTTTTGAAAATAATACGTACAAACACGGACAACCAAGTCAACCGACCAAATCAATACCTTCACATCGAAATGGAATTTTTGCAAACAGACTCTTTCAATTATTTATTATATCTTTTCACAACTTGACTACATAATAAGCCTATTTAAAGGGATGAAGAATTGCACCACAACATCACAACTTAAAACACCCATTTGAAGATGGCGACAATAGGAACCTCAATGGCTTCTTCAATCACCATCTTTTTAGTAGTTTTGATATCTCTTAGTTTTCCTTTTCAAGCCATAGCAGCTCGCTATTTACACCAAGAAACACCATCCCCATCTTACACGGATCCACCAGTTTACACGCCTGCTCCCGCCCCATCTTACGCATCTCTACCAGTTTACACACGCCTGCTTCCACTCCATCTTACATGGATGCCACCCCGGCTTACACGCCTCCACCAGTTTACACACCTGCTCCCACTCCATCTTACATGGATCCACCAGTTTATACGCCTGCTCCCACCCCATATACACGCCTGCACCCTCCATCTACTAAGAACAGGTCACCACCACCACCACTTACCCACTTTAGTTTTTAAGTATGAATCACCTCCTCCCATTGCTTACATATTCAGATCACCTCATCCTGGTAAACCTCCTCATTTCCGTTGCAAATTATGTAGTTGAATAAATAATGATGCATCTCAATATAGAGAGGTATAGTACAAGAAAGATGAACATTTTGTAGAGATGTTTCAGTGTATTTTATTAAGGGATAATTTCTGTGTATTTATTTGGTGTGTAAAGTGTAATCTTGAGCCATTGAAGCTCTATGTCATGCAAGAATTCCTATTATTTTTTATGGGTTGAAAAAAAAATTTGATCAATCAAAGAAAATAGAATAAAAGACACAAGCCGTGTGTGGGCGGAAATAACCAACAAGGGATAAAAAGCCAACAAAAGCAAAGCAAAAACAAATTTAAAAACTAAAAAGAAGAGGTTTCTAAGTATCAACAACACAACTTATGAAACCTACCAATCCGAAGGCAACTTACAGACGCAATGAGGAACAAAAGCATATTGTTAGTTAGTTGACTCGTCAAAATCTTCTATAATTAACTCCTCATGGTTTTTCTCGAGATCATTTAACATTTCTTCACGCTTATTCTTTATAGATGGAAATTTTATGGGTTGAAAATTATGCGATTTATATTTACATTTTGTAATTAAGAATCTGAATGAAGATCGTATCCGCTATAAATTGATTAAGAAAGATGAATCATCTTAAACAACTTAGTAATACATTGAATGCGTACGTCTCCGGTAGATCAAAGCATTTTATTGCCCATTTCACCAAGTTGTGTACTGACATAAACCATGAATTAAAGATGTACATGTTACAAGCTAGCAAAGATGGATGACTGCAAAAAACAAATGTAGTGCGAGACAAGACTTGATACTTTCGTGTTATATATTCTCTACTACCGGAAACA
>JAJJMC010003606.1:0-58683 GCA_023531435.1 Papaver californicum | reverse complement strand
TTCTGATGATTTTGGTTGTTTTGGGTTTGAGAATTTCTGCCCAAACAGTTATTAAGCTTTAAATCAAAGAAAGAGACTACCCGTAAGAACAAGGGGCACTGACTCAAGTAATGAGATAGCTAATATGCTCTATCTTTTCCTGTCTCACCCTTAAACGGCCAGACAGGATGCTTGCAGGCTTTTTTGGCCTTTCTTTTTGCCGTTCAGTTAGCCTGTTTTTGGAGAAATAGATAACAGTAATTGCCTTAGAACATACTCTAACCATAGTACGAAATTTCTAGTTAGATCACTAGATTCGCTAAGCCTACCTTCTTGTTAGATGGCTAAACTTCGATAACATCCGGTGTTCTATCAAGTTCTATGAGTCTGTAAGCCTTACACTAATTCATTGTGTTTATGATATCTCGAATTTTACATGGTTACCTAGTATACTGAACAGCGAATGTAGTACTTGTTGATAACCAGATAGAGAAATAACAAGTCTATACTACCTTCTCTTTATCTTTAGATTCATTGAACCTGATTGACTTCTGATAGTTTCTGTTTCATATATATATATGTATATATATTAGTTCACAACAACATCTTAAACAAATAACGGAAAGATGACGATCAAAATGTGCAGGTTGTGGGAAGTTCGCTCTAAGAGCATTGTCGCAGTGCCTGGCTAAAGAGGTTCAACCTCTTGGTGTTCACGTCGCACACGTTATCATCGACGGTATCATTGGTCCCCCCTGCAGGTTAATTTCTTTGTAATCATTGGTTTGCTAATCATTCTTTCATTTCTGAAGATTAATCAACTAACTAGTAATAAATTCAATCGTGTAGATCGTCCTCATCACCTTCGAGATCAATGGTTGGGGAACAACAAGCAGGAGTAGGAACGACCTCATTAATGGACCCTGACGCATTGGCTCGGACATATTGGTATTTACATGTTCAACACCAGAACGCTTGGACTCACGAGATACATCTTAGATCCTCCGACTCCAATAATTTTAACGTGTAGAACTTGCTGTTATCTTGCTGTTCTCGGGCATATTTTGGTTCATAGAACAGCAAGAAGTTTAAATCATCTAGATGTTTACGTTGGTGTTTGTTAATTTTCATTTCCATTATATTTCCATAATAAACTCATATCTACAATCCTTTGTGGTTTTAGTAAGGTTGATTACCGGCAGAGTCGCTTAGCACCCGACTTTGGTGTACGAGTTTTGGTGTAGAAATCCGGTGTTATACTAAGCATTTTCGCTTAGCATGGTATAGCACCCAACGATGTTGTAAACTCTTCAGAGGTGTGTGGGATCTAGAATTGCTCGATATTGACATAACGCTTCGTACGAAGCAGGGAAGGCAGTTTATCATTTTTAGTCGAATAGTCAAGAGGTACAAATCCTATTCCAGACAGGAATTGTTTGGTGTATATATTTTCATCATAAATTAAGAAGGGGATTGAGAGGGATGAGGACGGAACTGAATGAATCTCAAGGGAAGTTCATGTCCACATTTAGGTACACAACAAATTAGATTGGGTATGTATGTATATGCAAGATATGGTATTAAAAGCAGAAGATTCATGTCCCCCTTACAAGTTACGACCTCTCTTTTCAAATGACCCATGCACCCTCGAGCCTTTCCGCCTCCCCTAACACCCCATAATGAGTACGGATATGGACCCAAGATTCTAATTTCTTGGGTAGGGCTGATGGTCAAAGCAGCCCGAGGGCACGACAATTTTTTCTAGAACTAGTCACATAATAGGTGGGTAAATTATGATTTATCTCTAGAATATTAATAACTAAATAAAAAATTTAGTGAAAAAAATAGTAACAAAGCGTGATCGGATTTTTTTTTTATAATTTTATACAAAAAAAAATATTTGTATTAAACACGATTTAGGTTTTAATTCTCTGATTATATGAGCTAAAACTACATTCCTTAGAAAGTACATTAGCTTATCAGATTTGTAGATGAGCTAAAAAAAAGAAAATCGTAAATTAATCCATAACTAAAATTTAGTGGGCTGAAATCAGGGACGAATTATAGCCTAGGTTGACCCCTTTATAGGTCTGTTCATGATAATGAGATGATTTTTTATAGCAAATTTTATCAGAAGTTTAAATTAATCTCATAAATTAGAAGCACGAGATTATATGGTTTATTGGTTTTGAATTTATTTATTTTTTTGGAAGTTTAGCCTCGGCAAATAATAGGTTAAAAACCAATTCATGTGCAAGCCCTAAAAAGTTTCTTCTACTTGGAGACATGGTTTGCCATGTCCGCCAATCTGGCGTTATATCCTTCATATCGTATTTGTAATTGTATTTGTATCTGTTGACATTGCTCCAAAATTCTTTGTTTATCTGTATGTCCAGGTATCAATTCCATATATGCCAATATAGATCGTATCAGAGTCGTATCAACATGTATAGGCCTTTATATATTGATATAACTTGATATCGAGTAGAAGACACACATGAAGATTAAGGTTTGTACATTCTACCACCGCCTTGGAAAAAAAATAAAAAAAATAATTATTTATTTTAAATATTCATATTGAATTTTATAAATAATACAATATATTCAGTTAAATCTAACATAATAATTTATTTAAATTATAATATCTTTTGCGTTCGATAGTTCAGTCAACATTATTCTAACTTATACATATTATACATAAAAAATGTATTAAAGCATTCAACCATTTATTGTCCACGACCAAGTACGAGTGCTGTTTCTACTCCTCATTTGTATGAGGAGTTTTCTACAAATTAAATATAAGTAAAGAGATCTATATGTAAATATAAAAATTACAAAGGGACCAAGAAAGTATTCCCTTTCCCCATTTTTACCTCTTCACAGATTTTTCTGACTCTCCCTCTATCTGTTTCTCATAAACCCTAAAGTTTTATTTACCAACTCAATTTCAAGTATAACCCAAATTCTCTTCAATTAAGAAAACATAAAAAAAAAAACAAAATCAAACGCAACAACCCAATTGTTCATATCGATTCAGAATGGAAGGCTAGAATCATGTAAGTTTCGAATCTCTGAAATTTTCAATTCCTTCGGGAGATTCTATTGGAATAAAGACTTGATTTTTGATTTTCGTTTTATGTTAGGGAAAAGTAAGAACATCATTACAATATCTCTAATTTCATTGTTGCTGTTTGTTGAACTTCAAATAAGCTTATGGCTGTAGTTGCTTTATCAGCAGTTATGTGGGTGTTGAGTATTGTAGAGATGAAAAGACTGTTGCTGTTATGCAAATTAGTGTTTTTTTTTTTGTAAGTTGGGGTTGTGCAGGATAGTGTCCATAGTTTGCACATGTTTCGTAAATGGTAATTGTTTGCTCCACCTTGTATTGTGGGTGAAGTTTCCGCGAAGAACCTTGCTTAGTTGTATGCATATGTGTGTGTTTTCTTCGCTGAGACAGAGTTGGGAAGAACTTTACTGATGCATTTTGGAGAGTGGGTGTCTTTTTTGCTCATGAATTGTTATCATCATAGTATAGGCTTCATAGGTTGGTGATGCAGGACAAATAATGTATCTTGTTTTACGTAGTTTTCCCTACATGAGTTGGCTACCTGGAGAGTTTAGTTGGTTTGGGTAGGCATGTTGTTTAGCTGTTATCTGGTGTGGGTTTTGAGATGAACTGGGATTTTAGAAGTTAGGGTGTCTAAGAATTATGTGTATGCAGTAAAATTTTAAATCAACTCGTGGGTTCCTGTTTACTAACTTGGTGTTGTTGGTTTCATAAGTGGGCATTTACTGCAAGCGGTTGAAGGATATTGGCTGAATTTGGTTACATTTGTAAAAAGGTGAGGTACAAAGCATGTGGAACCCTTCAGAGTTCCTTGACAACTGCTATGTGAAAGAGAACTCTAATGGTGGTGAGTGGTTTCGCTCTTTTCTATCTGGTGAGAACATGTTGTATTAATAGTTATTACTGTCAAGAAGGTTACTAGTATGTTTTTAGGAAATCTAATCTGTTTTTATGTCTATTTCCTCGATTATCCTGCAGAACTGTCTACGGGACCCAGCCGAGAACCAATTTTATCAAGTGGGGTTTCAGAAGATGCATTCTCAGACAGTTTAGCACTTTTGGAGGCTAAAACTAGCCATGATGACGATACAGGAGGGGCAGAAATTTGTGGAGAGAGGGAGGTTACTTCGTCCAACATGGATATAAATCTAGAACCCTACATAGGTAAGGAATTCAAATCTGAACAAGAGGCTAAGGCATTTTATAATGGTTATGCTAGGCATATAGGCTTTAGCATCCGTAAGGGCCCTCTATATCGTTCTTCGCGAGACAGAGCTATTACTTCACGGATATTTGTATGCTCAAAAGAGGGTTTCAGACGTGAGACATCAGATGTGAATGACAAAGGGAATGTGAAGCGTAGGATGGCGGTCACAAGGGTAGGTTGTAAAGCACAATTGTGGGTTAAGAAACAAGCTTCTGGGGTGTGGGTGGTGAAACAATTTCAACGAGATCATAACCATGAATTGACTCCAATGAAACCACATCTTCTTCGATCGCATAAAAATATGCTAGAGAACGTGAAAGACTACGTGGAGACTCTAAAGGGTGTAGGAGTGGACACCAGTAAGATCCAAAGTTTATTTGTCGAAGAAGCTCGTGCAATAGGCAAAATTGGTGAAAAAGAGCAAGATACAGAAAGTGTGAGTATTTATTGCCATTCTTGGGTTTGGTGTATTAATATAATGTGGTTGAGGTTTGTCACACGTAACTTATCTGAGTGCGTTTACACTGTCTCTTCCCTTCTCTTGTTGCATGCCCTGTCTTGAATAGTATTCTCTGAAGTTAAGCAATCTTTTAAAGTGTTACAACCTTCACTTTGTTTTTTAGGAAGACAAGAAGAAGATTCACGAACTAACTGTCGAGCTTCAGCGGGAGAGACGGAGATCAGCAGCATATCGAGAACAACTAAATATGGTTTTGAAAGAGGTGGAAGACCATGCAAGTTACTTGTCAACTAAAGTAGAGGACATAGTCGAAAATCTGAAAGAAGTTGAATCCAGAGGGACCAGAGATTTGACTTAGTAAACATTCGTGTAAGCCTCTTTTCCAGTATGTTTTTATTTAGTCTTTTGATGGGTTTTTTTTTTATTTTTTTTTTGCCTTTCATGAGTTCCCTCCTTATAATACTAGATCAGCTTAAATACATTTAGGGAAAATGTAAAGATACTGAAATTCCTTAGTGCAACAAGATCGTTCTTATCGAGGAAGTATAGTCATTTCACTGTGAAGTTTTTTCCTCTAGTTTTCCTGCACTAATAGCTGTTCTTTCATCATTTTTTCTCAACGAAGCATGGCAACACTGCAACACTATGAAACACTGCATTTTTCTTAATCTTGTAACCCTCACCTGAATATAAAACCAGTTGGAGAAAGGGGGAAGGAGAACACATCTTCAACCAGTTTATTCTGATGGTCAGGAAAACTCATCTAGATAATGCCTGCAGGAGGCAACTTTGTGGAGTTTTAAGGTTTGTTTTCAGGAATTTTATATGGTCACAGCATTATTGGTTTGTTATAGTTGCTAAAGAGAGAATACAGAATTTGAATGTGATTAGAGTTTGAGGCTGCACTCTGAGAAGCTAAAAAATTAGTTTTTAGATTAGGGACACACAGCAAAATCAATATTCGTGATGTGGTTTAGAGCTTCTTCTAGTATAGCAAAGTTACAAGAAATTAACTCAGCTGAAATCTTGCACGGCTTTCATTTGAAACAAGGTAGTTTCAAATGCCTCATTAAGACAAAAGCGGTCATTCTGATTGTGAGGAGGGTGCATTAAGCAACTGGTTCTGTGCCTTGGAAAGGTTTTATTGCAAGCTAGAGGAATAGCGTAAGCAAGCTTAGAAATGAAGTTGCAATGTGCAGGATGGAGCAGAATCAGCAGATATCCAGTTCCTGTATGATCTAATCCAGCTAGAATTTAAGTGGTCTCCAAATGCAGAGATTGTATGGTGCCAAGAAGAGCTGATTACATGGCAACTAGACTTTGCACTGGAATAAGGTAACTAGGCAGCAGAAGCTTGGTGCTACTGCGGCTTCTGTTCTGCAATCCAGATGAAATGTCAGACCTAACTTCTGAAAAAGTTTTAGCCTGAACCAAGCACATGTCCTTGCTCACGGAACCTGTGACGGTTACCATCAGGTGAAAATTAATAGAACATTCCAAGTTTCTTACTGAAGAAAAGCCTGCAAATGTGCTTGAACAACAATCAAAATATCCTAAATCTTCGAATGCTAATCTCAAGTACTTGTTTGGTGTTCAGGTGATATGATATTTTAGTCATGTGGCATATAAATGTTACGCAGATAAACTGCCTTTTAGCTCTTTCTTTCATCTCCTGGTTCAAGACTTTTAAGGTTTCAAACAAAACACCTGTTTTCAGCCTCTCCGGCAGGACTCCTCAGTTGCCCTTTGGTCAGATATCAGAGTGTGATCAGAGTGTAACAAAAGAGGCCCAGACACATTAAGAAGACCAATAAAGCTTGAAATTACACAGACAAGCACCATTCACCGGAATACATTTTTACCGGCACATTTTAGCAGCAGATAATCCCAAATTACAGAGAGAAAAAAATGAAAATTAAAAAATTACATACATATTTATCAGAAGATATTAACCACACAGAATATATAAGAAGAGAATAAAAATAAATATCTCAAAATCTTAGATTCTTTAATCTTCACCCATTAGAATTTAATTTAACAGAGAGATGAAACCCTCACTAACTAAAGGCAGTGATCTCTCTAGACGAAACGAGAACGGAAGGATTAGAAGAAGAAGAAGCAGATGAACCTTTTGCGGTTGGGGTTTCCGGTGGAGAAACAGGTAATCGTGAAGAGAAATTCCTCATAGGAAACTGATCTTGATAATAATCAGGATGAGTATCATCAGAAACGCCTTCATCAAAATTAAGTGCATAACTTATCGAATCATACCTGAAATCAGCAGAATGTCGTCGATTTCTACCAATCTTACCCATTAAATGCTTACATTTTCCTTTAAACTCTGGAAATTCATGATGAGGACGACTATTGTGATGATTCACTCTTGATTTTAACCACGATGTCGGAGATTTGAGTGTTGATCTAAATGATTTAAAATGACTATAATCCGGTGATGGAGATGGAGATGGTTCTATGGTTTCATGATTGTTGTTGTTATGATTGTTACGGAAACAACAAGAGATACATAGAGATGGTTTTCGTCTGTGTTTCAGTGGTAGTCCATCGTCATCCATTAGAAGAAGATGATGAAACAGAAGAAGAAGTGAAGAATGAATATGAAGAAGAAGAAGAGAATGAGGAAGAAGAAGAAGAGAATGAGGAGGAAGAAGGGGTGAATGGATGGATAAGCTATTTGTATGCTGAGGGGGGGGGGAAGAAACGGTTATTTTAAAGGCAACGATTTATTGAATTAAATAGAGAATGTGAGGTGGAAAAAGACACGGGTTTTGCGGTTAAATCAGGAGGGTATAAAAACCGTGGGACGTGCGCGTTACCGGTTTTCTTTTCTGTAAATACCGTGGCAATTCTATACTATATTACTATGGCCTTGTCAACTGTTATGATCAGGCTTACCTGGACCAGTTATCTGGTCGAGGAGGAAGTTGCAACTTGCAACTTTTTACTATTTTTTTTCTTATTTTTTTTTATCAAACCACATCACACCCCCTATATCGAAGTTTCGAATTTAGATTACCGGTATTATCGGCTAACAATTTTACCAATGTATTATAGTCACACCTGCAACTATTTATTATCTTAGGAAATATTATTATTATTCCTCCGTTCCGAGAAAAATGATAATTTTATTCTCTTAATTAAGCCAATAGAAATACAAAATAAATAAATAAAAATATTATTTTTATAGAATGAAAAAAATATATTTTTTAATAATAATGATTGATTAGCTGTTGTTTTATGTTTTTTTAATGTTTAATTGGATACTTTGTTTGGTTATTTTCGTTCATGGTTAAGATTAGTTTTCTCGTACTCGTATAAAATGTACAAGGTTGTATTATTTTTTAATGCAATAATATGTTAGTATGAACAATGGCTGAGAAATCTTTGAATTTGGTTTAGAGATTGGGGCGGTGGTTGACAGAGGGGGTCGGTGATCCCATTGAGTTTTTAAATTAATGTATGTATATATTTTTGTGAATGAATTATGTATGTTATTGGGAACCATATCGTTCATGATTTATCTTCCTCCTAGGGTTCCAACCCCGTAATAATTATAGTGCTACATGTAACATGTGCAATGTATAATACTACCACATACCGATGGGCATTCTTACACAATTTATACGAAAATTTCTTTTTGGGTGGTTTTGATGGGTGGATTTTAGACATTCAGATCCAACGTCCCAAAAATTGTTACGTCTTCACGACATTTTTCACAGTTTTTTCCTTCCAATTCTTTCACAGTTTGTTTAGATTTATTGTTATGTTGACTTGGGCTACCCTATAGGAAATCTAGCTGTTCTCGCTGGTGTATATGTATAGACTACAGCCAGGGGCGGAACCACCCACAGGGCAGGGCAGGTGTGTAAATTCCCACCCAGCCTAGCTAGTTCTCAAGCCTAATTCTGGCTATTTTATCCATAGCCCATTTGCACTTTCCAAATATACGTTCATTGGTAACTTGCTATCCATTTCTCTGAATTTGGTTCCGCCCCTGCATACAATCCAGTCAGTAGTTTTACTATTCAAATGGGGTGTTGAGAATGTATTTGAGCAGTTGAGAGGCTGAACCGTTGAAGTTGGCTACATTAAACTGGACTACTCATCCTATTATGGTAATCTGCGAACCCACATTTGCGGGCAATTAATACTCTCAAAAAAACTAAACAAACCGCGGTGCTACAGTTCGTCGCATTTTTTTATCAACAATTATTTAAAATTTAATTTATTTAGAATGAAAATAGAAAATCTAAATGAGGGTTACATATAACGTTAAATAAGATCCAAATTATTGATAAACAACGAAGAACGGAGGAAGGAGATGGTTTGAAAATGAAAGGAGATGATATCTGGTTTTATTTAAATGTAGAAGAGAAAATGAGTCTGAAATAAAAATTTAGGTTCCCAAGTAAGGGTATAATTTCGAATATAAATGATGATTTACGTGTTTAGATACCATAAACAGAAATTAATTTTAAAAAGTCAGAAAAGAAAAATTAAATTTTTAACTCCTATAAATTATTTTTAAATTTCGTTTCCAACCTAATTTTTGATCTTTTTATTTAAAAAGTAAAAAAACAATTTTTGAAGTAGTCATTTATCAATCTCGAGACAATCTGTTACGTAGCACCCATCCAGCTAGTATTGAAGGGGCGCAGAGGTTTGGTTGCCCCTGGACATTGGAGTATCGGACAGAGATGAGGAACTCGACAGAGATGAAATCAGAGTTCGCTCGCTTAATTTAAAGCATGAGAGGAAGCTGAATGGATAAATCCTTTTTTGGAAGGCATTCCTCTGTGACCGAAGCCTGTGGCCACCATTGCTGAAACTCAATTGACTATGTGGGTCTAAAGTAAATTAGCAATGGAAAAGTCTAGACAAACTCAGGGAAGGCGGCTAATTCGGTAAGACAACTACTCTCTAATGAAGTGATTTTTGTAGACTTAGTAAAGTCAAGAGAAAAATCAGTGGATCCTTTGACGAAAGGATAATCTAGAGATAGTTTGTTATTGCATCGAGGGGGATGGGACTTAAGCTCATAAAATAAAATTGCCATGAAGGACACTCAACCTTAGTGACTGGAGATCCCAAGATCAAGGTTCAATGAGACAACTAATTTTTGGTAATTAAAGGTATGCACTATCAAGAGAATTACATTCTCTGTCCCTCCCTATGGTGCATTGTTGTGATAGTGTGACTGCATGTGAAGGATGACTTTTAAGAAGTCTTAATGAGTTTTATAGTTTCAATTTTAGATTGAAGTGGGGTGTAGCAGTAACACTCTTGATAGAACTCACCTATCTGAATAAGGAAGTGGGCCGCTTCCTATAAGAATTTGAGCAAATTCTTTAGAGCATTCTGAGAAACGGGATACGTCTAGGGCCAAAAGGGACACAACGGCACGAACTTAGCAACGCCAGGAGAATATCATGCGTGGCTGTTATCGCAAATTGCATCAAACGCTAGCAGTTCAAGACATCGCGTTCACTGTCTCTAGCAAGTAGTTTCGGTAACTTCTCACTAAGTAAAGGTTCAAGACCTCATGGACACCTTTGCCTATATGGTATTTTCCGCATTCTGATTTTTTCATTTTTATCGAGATTTCATTCATGTGGGGGATTGTTGGAGAAAATGAGTTTTAAACTAAATGGTTTTTGTCTTGGATGCTCACTCATTTCTTTGAGTGAATGAAACTCTTTAGTTTATTCTCACATTGGGTATTCTAGAGAAGGATGTCCACTTAGGGTGGAATGGGCTATGCAAACAATACATGGGCTAACTTATGTAATGGGCTAATCCATGTATTGGGCCTACGAATTAGACATCATCCATGATTCATTATTTTACAACAAATCCTAAACCCTAAAGGTTTCCAAAACCCTAAAGGTTAATTTCCTATATAAATACAAAACGGTTTTTCAGCTTTTAAAAAAAATCATCCCAGAAGTGGCTACAATCCCAAAAACGTTTTTGATTAACTTTTTCCTTTCCTTCCATGTTGCTAAGTTCAAGAGTGGGTAGTTTGTGTTGTGCTAATACAAGCTATATCGGGCAATCTTATCCTGGACACATCTTCGCACGTTGGGGTTTAGCATTGCTCTTCTCGAGTATACCCGCGAACTAATGTGTTAAGGACAACTTGTCGAACCTGTGATTCTGCCCTCGTCGTTGTCTGTGGTAGAGTTGTTTTAAATTCAATTCTTTATATATATTAATCTGATACATCTAACGTTGTTGTTCATTGTTGCAAGATTCCAACATATAGTAAGTTGAATCTTTATGTGGGTTTTGAATAGAAATCAACCTCTGTGTTACATTCTAACTTTTTGCCCAAATATTGTGAATTGCAATTCCTAATGCAAATTGGTTGGCTTCAAGGATGTGATAGTGAATTACTTTGCTTTTTCAGTGGATTGTGAACTTGGAACGGTTGAGGATTCTGAAGTTATGGAAAGCTCTACTAGTAAGGAATTAGTTGGTTCTCAAGGACATGTTATTTGTGGACCACACTTAGGGGTGGAATTTGATTCCGAAGAAGCTGCAAAAGTCTATTATGATGCATATGCGACGCATGTGGGCTTTGTCATGTGTGTTGACCGCCGCCGGTCACTGCGTGATGGAAAAACATATTGCCGTCGACTTGTTTGTAACAAAGAAGGTTTCTGCAAAGGTAAACCTAGTAAGAGCGAAAATAGGAAGCCAAGAACACTTACACGCGAAGGGTGTAAGGCAATGATGGTAAAGCAGGAGAAATCAGGTAGATGGGTTGTTTCGAAATTTTCTGAGGAGCATAATCATCCCATGGTCATTTCTGATGGCACCAATCGTAGTAGTTGGCTTCTAACACAAACACTTGCAAGTTCTCTTAACTCGACCATAAAATTTACCAAATATCACGAGGATGCGAGTTTGCATCTAAGTTCCAATAGAATATGCACATGTAGATATTGCTTGGCCTCCTTTCCCATCAAAATAATATATATTGATAACCTGTGTTCCACTTCCTGATCCCTACTCTCCTCCTTCCGTACATGTAATGGGTGAATGTATGTCAATCAATGTCAAAAATAGGATCACAATTGTCTGTTATATGTATCTTCTTTCGGATAAGACCAAAAGGATCTGGAAGTTAGCTCCTCTGCACTTTCCGGTATTACTCTCTTATCAACCTCTCATGTTGTTATATATATCTAAGCTGACCATCCTTACTAACACATTAGCTTATAACTTGACTAGGTACACCTCTTTGTTTCATTTTCCTAGGAATCATTGATGACCTTTTGATTAAGCAGATCTTATATATGTTCCCTCTTTATTAGTATTGTTTGGGCCAAAATTCTCATCAACCCAAAACAACCAAAAATCATAGTAAAAGAGCCATAAAAATGAGACAAGATCACACAAGAGATTTCCATTAATCTTTCTATTATAGTTAAAAATGAAGTACCCCAAAGTCCTCTTCTTCTTTGTTTCTAAACTTGTATTTATAGATATAAAAATATGACATTATTTTAAAGCCCTTCGCCACATGTCATCATAATTCGCCACGTGTCGATGAAAATTCTTCTATGCTCGCCACGTGTTCTTATCATCTTTATCTTCAATATTATCTTTATCCAAAAGTTGGTGCGGAATTGACTTGGTCTATCGGGATTAACTTAGTGCATTGAGATTGATGACGTCGTATCGGGATACAGTGACGTCGCATCGTGCCAAGATGGGTATCGTACTTGGTGACGTCGTATCGGGACATGGTGACGTCACGTCGTGCCAAGATGGGTATCGTACTTGATGACGTCGTATCGGGATCGATCCATGACATCGCTCCGAAAAATGATGACATAGGGATCGAACCATGACGTCGCCCCGAGAAATGATGACATAGGGATCGAACCATGACGTCGCCCCGAGAAATGATGACATAGGGATTGAACATGACATAGGGATTGAACCATGACGTCGCCCCAAGAGATGATGACATAGGGATCGAACCATAACGTCGCCCCAAGAGATGATGACATAGGGATCGAACCATGACGTCGCCCCGAGAAATGTTGACATAGGGATCGAACCATGACGTCGCCCCAAGAAATGATGACATCACTTCGTGGGAGATTCATTTTATCCCCAACAAGTATGATGCTGCTTCTTTAATGTGCTTTATCCCCATTGGAAACTTCTCTACTATGTATACTTCTTGGCTCACTACATCATCCGTGTCGACTTTTCGTTCCGCATCCTCTCCCCCTTTTAATTGCATCTTTTTAGCTCTGTGTTGCTTGTGTACCACATAAGTAATAGGTCTATAATATTAAGTCTTTCAGAGCATCTCCAATCATCGATCAAATTGACGATCAAAGACTACATTTGATCGATGATCGGTGAAAAACAACCACAGCCGTGCGATTATATTTGGGTTATAATCGTTGAAAATCACTGTTCAGGACTAAAAGAAGTCGCTGATCGTCGACTAAAAATTATAGTCGAACGAAATTGTAACCTCTCGCTTGTGAACAGACGAAGGGCAAGCATCTCGCTTAAAAACACGGGCAAAGAGTTGACATTTCTCCAGCTCAAGCGTTATGCTAAACTTTCGCTCCACCAGACTAGTAACTAGAAGCTCGCCTACTCATAAACGAATAGCAGAGACTTCGCCTAAAATTTCCGAACAGGGGCGAGATGCTACCGAGTCGCTTGAAGTTGGGCGGCACTAAAAGGAACCGCTTGGACCTGGGCGAGGCTCCAAAGCTTCGCTTAGAGTTGGGCGAGACTCCAAGGCTTCGCTTGGAGTTGGGCGAGACCTCAAGGCCTCGCTCAGGTGTGACCGTTAATTTGTTTCCATTGATATGTTACCGTTGGTTACCGTTGGCAGTTTAACGGCTATATATTTACCCTATATATATGGGATACTAAACCAATGGCATTTTACTAAACTCATACATTGTGTAGTTGAAAATTCTAAAGTTGGTTCTTATTTCATAAGTTTTGAAATCGATTAGTAAAATGGCGCCATCAAAACCACGAGGTCCAAATTTTTCGTCTTTTGAAGATGTTACGATGTGTACGATTCATTTGTCTATTTCTCAAGATTGTAGCATTGGTACTGATCAATGTGAAGATAAATTATGGTCACGTATACTATGTCGGATGAAAGAAGCTATACCTTCTATGCCAGAACGTAGTTGGACCTCCCTTCAGAAACGATTTCAAATTATAAGTAAGGATGTGGCGCTTATGTCTGCAAAGGAGGCTGAAGTCGAAAGGGAACATCATACTGGATGGGGCCCCGAAAATAAGGTAACAACTCGTTTAATTATGCTTATTACATTAATCTATATGATTGTATATCCTTTAACAACATTGAATTGAAACACCAGTTCGCAGAAGTACATAGGCTTTTCAAGGAAGCAACTGGTCGAAGTTTTAAACATGAAGATTGCTACACAGTTATGTTAGATAATATTAAATATTCCAGAAGGTCGACATTTGTTTTCGATTCATCACAAGGAGAGTCTGATTACGACAACGAATCTCAGGACGTACAGGACACACCAGACTTAAGCCTTGATGGTCTCAGCGCCTATGAAGACCTTGGAGATATCCCCAACACATTAATCCGTCCAATGGGGGAAAAAAGAGGCGAAACGACAGAAGACAAAAGGGAAAGCAAAATTTGCTGAACAACAGGAAATGATGCAAAATATTTATAGAGAGCAACAAAGCTTCAACGCAAAATGTACCGAACAAAGAGATATGAAGATGGCACAAAGAGAAGCTGAGTTTGCAGCAAAATTAGCTAATGATAAAGCAAAGTTTGAAGCTAAATTAGCTGATTCAAATTCAAAGTTTGCGGCAATACAAGCTAGGCAAGAATCAGAAGAGGAATTCCGTATAATGACGATGGATATCTCCCAAATGGATGATGTATCAAGACAGTACATCGAACTGAGGAAGGGAGAAATTTTGAGGAAAAGATTAAACCAATCATAACGTCCGGATTATTATTTACCATTGTCATATTGAGTTTTAATTTTGATCAATTTATTTAAAATTTTCAGTATATTTTTTAACCAATAGATTTTTATGTTTTTAACGACTCGTAATTTAAATTAAAATTTTAATTTAGAATTATTTTTTAAAATTACTTCTAATACTAGCTGTACTCGAAGAACAATTAAAATATAATGCGACTAATAAGTAAAGATAAGATAACTCTCGCTTTAACCACGGCTCCACTAACAACACATTTACCCCCAAAGCCCATATAAAAGTTCACTCTTCCCCAACAGATGACCATATATGTTCGATCAGGTAATTTCTCAAACGAACCCCAGTTTGTTTATCGAATACTGCACGTCTGCGTTGGTCCTTCACCATTCTATAAAGTTGAGCAGTATTGTCCCTTGAAATAACAACTGGAGCACCGTGGCTGCGTTGCTCATAGTCATGCGGCCAATCACCGGGAATACGTTCATCCTCCACTATCATATTATGTAGAATAATGACAGTTTTCATTATATACGCTAACACGTCCGGATTCCACATTCGTGCGGGTTGTTTGATGATTGCAAATTGATTTTGTAGTACCTCGAACCCCCGTTCTACATCTTTTCGACAACCTTCCTGCATCGCCGAAAATTTCTGTTTCTTTTGGGAGTCTGGATGTTTAATGGTAGTTACAATAGTTGTTGTCTCTGGGTATATTCCATCCCCAAGATAATACCCCATATTGTATTAATTTCCATTGACTGAAAAGTTTACTGCCGGTGCTTTACCGTTGATAAGCTTTTTGAAGATATACGAACGGTTCATCACATTTATATCATTGTTTGAACCCGGCATACCAAAAAATACGTGCCAAAACCAAAGATCATACGACACAACTTCCTCAAGGATAATACTTTCGCTACCCTTGTAGGCGGTATAAGCACCGGATTCCGCCGAAGGGCATTTGTCCCATTTCCAATGCATGCAATCAACACTACCAAGCATCCCTGGAAATCCCCTTTTTTGTTTTCATCAAGAAGGAGTTCAACATCACGCTGAGTTGGTGTCCGTAAATATTCATCCTCGTACAATTGGACTATGACCCTGCAAAATATACGAGTTGCTTCCAAAACCGTAGTTTCCCCAATACGTAAATACTCATCGATTGCATCGGCCGCCCATCCGTAAGCTAACATACGAATAGCTGCAGTAATTTTTTGGTGCGGGGTTAATCCTAGAACACCACAAGCATCTCTTTTTTGCACAAAATAACTATTTACCGCCACAACATCACCCAAAATACGGTTGAATAATTGTCGACGCATTCTGAATCTTCTTCGGAATACATTGGGCGGAAATGTCGGGTTGCTGCAGAAATAGTCTCTCCATAGACCTTTAGCACCTACATCACGTTGTCTTGGTATTTTTTGTACGTGTATGTGGAGGGTTCATAGTTGAAAATATTAAACCAGCAGTATTTGCTAGGTTATTACTGTTTGCTTCAAGTGAACTTTCATCTGATGAGTAGTAACTTGTGTTATCATCATCGTTTAATGAACCAGAAGAAGAAGAAGTATAAGAAACATAGTGAGGAAAACTAGAAGAGGAACCATACTTGTCTATATGATTTACATAGTTTGCCATTTTGTTATGTGTTGGAATTTGTAAGGAGCAAGAGATGATGATAAAACTCGGTTTGTATTGATGGAGAAGCAAGTGTGGTTATTTATAATAAAAAAAGGAGAATTTTGAACACAAATATTATTTACCTTAGATATTTTATGTATCTTGACAAGGCAATGACATGAATTGACAATACACCGATCACATTTCAATGCAAAGATTTATTTTCAGATTTTTCAGAGATATTTTATGTATCTTGAAAAGGCAATGACATGAATTGACAATACACCGACCACATTTCAATGCAAAGATTTTTTTTCAGATTTGTCAGAGATATTTTATGTATCTTCACAAGGCAATGACATGAATTGACATACACCGACCACATTTCAATGCAAAGATTTATTTTCAGATTTGTCAGAGATATTTTATGTATCTTGACAAGGCAATGACATGAATTGACAATACACCGACCACATTTCAATGCAAAGATTTATTTTCAGATTTGTCAGAGATATTTTATATAACTTGACAAGGCAATGTTATTAAATATATTATTGTTCTCTATTTAATCCCAATACGTTCTTTGTTTACTTCATAACTTATTTACACCCATGTCAACATTTCATTCAGCCGAAGACTTGGCTATAACAAAATCCTGATATTACGAAACCTTACATGAAGATGTTATAGTCGGAATTGTTGATCCAGAAACTGTATGGGGGAGGATCCACAGACATTTTGGTGAGGAATATGGAAATTCAAACCAAAGATCTATTGTACAGATTTATGATAGATACCAAGTTATTCGAAATTGAATAGCTGATTATGTATCTATACAACAACGGATCTTTAACGACACCCATTTAGGATTATCGATCCAACAATTTGTAAGTATCCATACCATTACAAAAGTTGTCTCCTCTATCATTAACACCAATTACAAATAACAAATTATTTAACTGTTTGTTCCCTTGTGTAGGAGGAAATTGCTAAAATGCATTACTGTCTGGAAATGGGGGAAGAATTCATATTTGTAGCAAGCTATGAGTTCATGAAATCCAAAATTTTTATCGCAATTAACTCCTAAAATTATCAATTGAAGTTAAAGTTCAACGGTTCTTTATTTTTAGAGTTTCAATTTTTTTAATGCTAATGACCTCATAATATCCCCTGAATCGTCGTTAAATGAACAATAACTTAAGGTACTACAATACTTTTATTAAATCAAAAAAAGACATACATGAAAGGGAAAGAAAAATAAACTACCGATACAGATAAATAAAGTAAAAAATAAACCTATTAGTGAAACCGTAAGGATTGGCTTGTCCGACGACGTTCACAAAGATCTGCCCTACTAGGTAGAAAGATCAACACAAAAGGGTTGAATTCATCCATTACCCTTAAGATCTCAAAATGAGGTTTGTACCGGAAATCACTTCGTTTCCATCTTGTCCATTCCTGTAGTGATCGAGCAACAACTTCATCATCAGTTTCATTCCTAAGACGAAATTCATTGACCCGAGCAGTTAAAGAAGAAAATTCTAATACTTCCTTAGTAATTTTCACATATCGACAAAAAAGGCCTGCTCTGTTCCGGTTGTTGAGATTACCGGTTTCATTGCAAAAGTTTGCATGTGTGTGTTCCAACCATTCCATGGTCATACAACCATTGATATCACGTTCCTGACCCCTTGCTGGATAATGTAATACTATGTTTCGACATATGGATAAATCTTCATCTAAAGTAAAATTGGTTGCATTAAGGGTAAAAGTTTCATAACCCGACATTGAAAAATAAAATGTGGGAATAATGAAATGAGTTGTGTAGCTATTGAATGTTATTTATAGTAGTATAAGAAAAAAAAATAGTCGTTATGCAAGGACAAAAAAACGGTAATAAAACGGTAACATAACGGTAACATAAGGGTAACATAACGATAATAAAACGGTCATTTAAATTTCGTAATGAGCTGTAAAATTATCATACTACATAAACGGTGTACTAAAAAATAACATTTCATATAACCGTAAATGAACAATAAAAATAACCGAACACGTTCTTTTAACCGTCATTCAAAATTTTAATTTTTTGTTTAACCGGAGTTTGATCTTGGTGGAATAAATGGCGGGTAAGATGGTCTGACGTTCTGCGTTGGTCGAACTGTTGATGAAGATCCCGGAGGTGTGGTCATAGCATATGGGGAAAATCCAAGAGGTTGTTCTGCACGAATTGGGTAAGCTGTCTGGTCAACAACGTATTTTGATCTTGTAGGAGGCTAATTTGAGCGGCTGTCTGACTCCGAAAATTGTTGAACTCAACTTCTTTGCGAATCATGTAGTCCACCCGATCCTTAGTTTCAGCTAAGGTAAAATCACGCAACTCTTGCGTAAAATCTGCAAACTCTTGCACTAAATCATAAGCCACCACCTGGGATGAAAATAATTTAGAATAACCACAGAAGCATAAATGTGTAATCTGTATTCAATTTTTCAAAACTTTGTTAAAAACTTACATATGGTAGTTGTTGAGGGGGAGGAATGGGCACATTGTCACGAGGCCGTGCGATGTTGTGTTTTATACGGTCACCTGCATAGCCATACGTTTCAACCTCCCAATCAACTTGCGCGACATATTTGTAGAGGTTGGTAACATGTCTCCAATATTCATAATAAACATCGTACTCCACGACACGTACGTATTCACTAGCATTGACGTGAGAAATTGCTATCATGTCCTCAATCTCGTCGTCGACGAAGTTGGAAATGCAAGCAGGGGGGTTTGCAGGAATACCCCAAGTTGGGTTGTTCTGCCTCCAACAACGATCTCCGAGATACATATTGTGCTTTATCCAAGAAAATGATAATAAATAAATACCTACCCATTCACAACAGTACGAGTTGGAAAAAAAATGAGTATGAGAAAAGGACTAGGAAACATACAGTGCCCAGCCAGGTGAATGTTATTCTTTTTCCAGAAAGTTCTATTGCTTTGCGGCCAATATCTTCTGGTATGTAGTTAACTGCAGTAAGCCATGGTTGCCACGTCACGGCGTCTACGGATAACTGGTTCAGTTTAGTCCTTGTCTTCACTATGTCAACACCCTTCTTCCGGGAGGCGACCCACCTACGACATCTAGGCCATTCATGTTCACTTTCAGCCGAAGGGATATTTGGACGACATATCCCCAGATATTCGTATCCCCAAAACTACAACAATTTTTTTTTTCAAAATGATTTAACAACATAACAATTAAATTTTAAGAAAATAAATTTTGAATAACGTTAAATAAATTACCTCCAAAATTTGGAACGGCCCGGATACTGATTTTTGTCCCCTAGAAGCCGTGGCAAGACCCGAATACAATTTTGAAAATGCAGGACCACCCCAGTCGTACTGATCAACTTCATTTAGATTATCAAAGGAAGCCAACCATCCTGCATCAATGTAGGTTTTTGCATTTGGGAAAAAGAAATTCCCCAGAACATACATATAGAACGCCCTCGCTACTCTATCAGCAAGAACACTATCATCGTTCGCCGCGTGCAATGTATCTTTATCAAAATAGGTGGTCAAAAACTTGAGAGTGATGGCATCCGAAACCCACTATTGGGGAACACCTTCTCTTTTGCATACCGCATTATCTTTCAGTTCAGGAAAGATATTGTCACGAACATACTCAAATTTGTACTTAGCTGGCTCATAAGGAACAGATCTCCCGACACCGATACTAAGCCCGGTCAACATAACCCAATCGAGGGGAGTGAACCCAAGCTCTCCAAAACAAAAGTGAAATGTGTTTGTAGTATCCCAAAACCGCTCGACAATATAATCAATAAGAGCGTGGGATGAATCTATTAAAGGTAGGGATAGTAATCTTCCCCAACCTCCCCTTTCTATTATATATTGGACCCTATTACACTCCTTAGTGATTTTCTTGTACATCTGTATAACTGATTTGAGAGAGCCACGATGGTCAAACCTGAAGTTGGCGTCGGAGTAATATGTAATATTTGTCGAAACGTGTTCCTCCGTATCTTCGACAACGTTATAGTGTTCCAACCCCGGAACATCTACCGACTCGGGGACCATGGATTCAGGTTCAGAATCCTCTGCGATTTTAGCTTTTTTGCTTTTCTTCTTTCTACCAACCCATCTCGAAACAACATTGCTAGACATCTGCCCAAACAAATAATAGAACATTGTCAATATATTCAGTAAATCACCACAATGCATAAACAATTAAAATTAATTTAACACCAACTAAACTTGTATGTAATTGTCTATTTCCATACACATTTGTACCAAGAATTATACATCAAACATTCGAAAATACATACATCATTATCAAAATACAACAATCTCACCAATTATAACCAATCTCATTCAAATTACCCAATTGCAAATACTACCATACACATTTGTTTTTAAATTAAATCAAAATTAATTCCTTTAATTTCTACACAACATACTACATTCAACCAAAAATTAAACATAAACCCACTAAAATTAAACATGAGATGTCTAGCAATTTATAACATGAGATGAAATCACAGTAGACTAACTAAATAATATTAATAATATTTAACTTTGTCAGAGATATTTTGCTTTCCCTTGACAAGGCATTGCGATGAAATGATAATAAACTGACTACATAATAATTCAAAGATTGAATTTTAACTTTGTCAGAGATATTTTGCTTTCTTGACAAGCCATTGCGATGAAATGACTATACACTGAATTGACAATACAACGACTAGTTAATAATTCAAAGATTTTCTACTCAATTTGTCAGAGATATTTTATTTTACTTGACAAGGCATTGAGATGAATTGATAAATAACTTGCCAACTACATTTGGTATCCGTAGAAGTTAAAATTCATAAATAAATTAAAAGAACTAAAAAGGTTCAACACCATAAAGTTCAACTTGAAAGATAAAGGGACACACCATAAAGTTCAACACCATAACTAGCAAATTCAGTTTGTTCTAGCGATCTTAATTTTCACCAGAACAAAGGGTTGTTATCTCTTGTAGCACTATTCTAACTCTTTGTTGTTCTTCTATGCTCATCACCTCCCTAGACTCAATCGAGCGAGTCAGTCTCCTAACCAACAAATCGGTTCTATCCTTTATAGCTGACATTCGATTGTCAACCACTGATGGTTGAACTACCCTTTCCCCCAAATCAACCCCCCTTGTTGGATCAACTACTCCACCATCTTCAGGTTCTATCCTGATGAGCTGACTCAACCCATGTGGATGTCCTGGCACTCTAACTATTCGATACATATCATCGAAATTCATCTTCAGAATCTACATAAAATAGCAATTCGATACATATCGACAATTTAACCACAACCCAATTAAATTTAAACAACCAATTAATAAATTATATACAGGCAACAACAAATAATCATCAATAAGAGTATACCCAATTTATAATATTTTATCATAAACCCTATGACAAAATACACAATTTCAAATATATCCATACACATTATTTTCAAAATTAAATCAAAATTAATTCCTTTGATTTCTACACAACATACTATATTCAATCAAAAATTAAACACAAACCCACTAAAATTAAGCTACAACAATTTCGTATTGTATGTTCAATTTAACAAAGGGAACAAATTTTGAAACCTAATTGATAACATGCACAAAAACCCTAAATAAATTCCCAATTTTATAATTAGAACACAAATTCATAATTCAATAATGGGTTTATAATATGGTAATTAAACAACATATAAAACCAATTTAACTACAAAATCATCTAAATTGCATATCAAATTAAAACAATTAAATTCAATTTTGGTTTGAAGAAGATATACCTTGATTTCGCTTGGAATATGTTTGAGCGAAGTATGAAAATGGGAAACGAAACTTTGGGTTCTCGTCAAATGATTGATTTGTTGGAAAAATGGGGGTGTGGGAGGATTTCGGCTAGGAGTACATGAAGGCAACAGGAGGAGGCGAGCAGAAGATGAAAAAAAAAAGAGAGAAATTTAGGGTTTTAAAACGGTGAAATAGATAGGTGAGAGCTTGGAATCTCGCCTACATCACAGCGGGAATCCAGCATCTCGCCCGTCTATTTCCCCACACAAATGCTTCGCACGCTCAGTAGGCGAAACTCTAGTCCCTCACCTCTATGCAAGCGGTACTCCAGCATCTCGCCCGGATCATTTTTCACACGATTTCTTCGCACAATTCATAGACGAGATTTTGGAACTTCGCTTGTACAAGCGAGATACTGAGATATCGCTTGGGGAGTGGGCGAGGTGTTGGGATTTCGCCTGTATGTTTGTTTTGCAAGCGGTAGTCCACAATCTCGCTTGTACCAGGCGAACTGTTAGTATCTCGTCCGTCTTTCCAAGCGATATACTGGTACTTCGCTTACCCCCAAACGGTACTCTACAACCTCGCCTGATCATTCACCGCTGTTTTTGACCCAGATCAAAGATCAAATTTTTTGATCTTTGATCGATGGGTATAATCGTGTGATTGTGGATGCTCTCATGGACTTAATTAGGTGATAACTCCATTGCTATTGTATTTTAGTGATTCTTAATCATGAACCACTACCCTTATGAACTCCCAACCATGAACATGAAATCATCTTCACTTGATTCACCTTCACTATTTTGCGTGTCTAATTACTCTCTCGATCTGCATTCGTAGAGTTATCACCTCGATCTCCTTTATACCAGAGTCTTAACTAACGACATGCATCATCATCTCCATTTCAGCTCTAGCTTACCCTGTTATTATTGTTCTCTATATAGCTTCTTTAAGAATGCAGCTGTGATTTCATGGAACTTGTCGATCTCTTACCTTTTCTTATAGATATAAAGATATGATCTCTTAGCTTCATCGATCATATTTTTCTTTCTTCTTTTCCTAATACTTTTCGCAATCGCATCTTCCAAAAGCGCCAAAGGATCTACAGTTCCTCTTTGAATACCAAATTGAAATAGCTTAATATAGTTATCTCGTAGAAATTTCACATTCTCTTCAGGATATGGTTCAAGACACAAGCATACGATTGATCGAAGGTTTATTTTTTGAATGAATGGGAAATAACTGTTAGGAAATAAAAGGCGAGATGACACGTGTCAAACGATTAAGGAAAAAAGTAGAGATTCTTAGAAGAACGAGAAACACATAATCAAAACCTTATAAAAAGGTTCAGTAGATGATAGATGTGAAAAGCTGAATATATCACTACATGATCAACATGTAAGATCGGGAAAGTGATTTCACTCTGATCTAAACAGAAAGCATTCAGTGCAAATGGAACGAGAAAAATAGGAGTAATAAATGCGCATAGAACGGAAAAGTGAGAGCATTAATTACCCAAATTACTTTAACTGCATAACTGACACCTAGGATCGGGAAAAAGATGACTCATAAGGAACAAAGAGCACGTGTTAATCATACAAGGTAGCGGACCAAAAAGGGAAACGCATGACGAGGAAGCTACCTGTCAACCACACGATCATCTTGATCTGAAGATAACAATAAAATAAAGAGAACGCAAGGAAGTAACGGACAAGAGGATCGGACCAAGAGATTATCGTAGAACGATAATCAATAAATTGACAGATAAGATCGAGAAAACGTGACTCACCAAATTCATAGGATAGACAGAAAGGAAAAGAGAGGGACCCATTAAATGACTTATAAATAGAGAAGTTCATTCAACAGAGAAGGGGTCGGAAAAATGGAGAAGAAGAAGACTAAAGGAAAAAGGATCAAAATAAAAGAAAGGTTATTAGGTATGTACTTACTATGTAATATAGGGTATAAAGTTACATTTATATGATCCATTTTCGATAGTGGTAAAGATTAAGGATTTTTGTATGTAAGTCTGACCAAATGTTTTATATATAAGTAAGTTATTGACAATACCATATTATATGATTTGATTTTTAAGAGGATTTTGTGTATCAAAGTGTAAGTTAAGTTTCTTCAATATACATCATTTTAACAAATCAATGGTTGTTCATGTCAATGAGAATTTTAGCATAAACAATTTGGCGCTAGAAACAGGGATTGAAACAAAGGATTTATCCTACCTGATGTTTAAAAGTGATTTTTTCTGTTATTTTTGTATTTTACAGATAGAGAAATTTAGTATCAGGAGTTTAGAAATCATATGATAGATTTTTATTAAAGTGAACTGATGAAAGTTTTGGCTTAAGTAAATCTTTACTAATAGAAGAGCTTTATTGCAAGTGATTTCTTGTATGATTTTTTATTGAATTTCAATGAAACTTTAGTCTAAACAAATTTATCCTAGTAACTGATTTTTTTTATTTTTTGTGTGAATTTTAAGATTGAAGAAATGTTATAAGAGACATTATTTTTCTTTCCATAAAAAATATAGTTAGATTTCCAAAAGAATCGCAAAGTCCATAAATCTGTCTTTCTATGTTTCTCTGTTCAATTAGTTTGTTGAAATTATATGACTAATTTTTTAAGACTATTAGCACAAGGAAATTTTTTCAGAAAGCATCAAGTAAAGAAAAGAAACAACCAAGGGAAAACAAGCTAGAAGAAAATATGTCTCAAGAAGAAAACTCTGAGATCAAGAGAGTAACACAAATGGGAATTATCACCAAAATGAAGAAGAGAATGAGACAGAGATTCAACAGAGTGATTCAGGAAACCATACACTCTTTCAAGAGTATACATCAAATACCATAACCCAAACTCATTCCCCACCTCAGGAGGGAACTCAAAATAGTGTAAATTACTTGCAAAATTTGATGGAGGAAATGAATGAGATGCGAAGAGAACAAAGAGCATGTACTGACCAAATTACATCTCTGACTATGGAAAATCAAGTATTAAAAGATATAATTCAGCTGGGGATGAGATCAGCTGCAGCAGGACCACGAGACCCAGAAGCAACTTCTGGTAGACAAACACCAAAAAGTGCAAGGGACAATTGTGATCAAAGAACGGTATTAACGGGATCATCATCTCGACCAAAGATACAGCGGGAAGAACAACAACGGGACAAGAAAAAAGACCGAAAACCAAAAGCAAAATAAGAAGAAATAGACCGATACTTAAAACAGAGTATCGAACCAAAAATTACAGATGAAGTAGGGGAAAGCAGCAAAAATCAAGGAAATTCATCAAACCAACAATTTGGAGGATCACCATTATAACAATTAAAATGAACTCCGACATCTATCGGAGTTCCCAAACCTGTTTTCACTTCTATGGAAGAAACCAAAGTTGTAAATATTGGCACCACCGAATTTCCCAAGCATGTGCGAATTGGAACGCTAATGAAGGCCGATACGGAACAAAATTTGATCAAACTTCTTCGTGATTCTGTGGATGTATTCGCATGGAAAATGGAGGACATGCCAGGGATAGACCCAAGTATTATGCACCATGAATTACGGATACGGCCCGATGCAATACCATTTCGGCAGCGGATACACAAGGTCGCTCCAGAATATCACGATCCTATGGAAAAAAAATTAATAAAACTCTTAAATGCAGTATTCATCCGTGAGGTACGATACCCGACATGGATTTCCAACATGGTGATCGTTCCAAAGAAGAACGGTGGAGTAAGAATTTGTATAGACTTCACCAATTTAAACAAGGCATGCCCGAAGCATAGTTATCCACTTCCTAATATCGATCAACTAGTGGATGCCGTGCATGACCATGAGGAGCATCACAGCGGGATGCAAGAACCTCAAATTGAAAAGGATGATCCTTCTCATATATGGGGAGGCGAAGTCCAGCCTCTAAAGCACCAACAGAAAACAATAAATTGTTGTAGGAGTATTTGAATTTTTCAACTGCTCCCAGAGTCATTGCATCACTATTATCATCATAAATTGAAACTTTAAATCCTTTAAGATTGTGCCTTCTCTTGAAATCTTCAATATTCATCAATCTATAACTACAACTGGCATGTGCTCGTTTACTCCTGGGGGCAGGATTAGCAGTTGTAGAAGGATCGGAAACTGAATCACGAACATGCCGGGATACAGCATATCTAGATGCAGTATTTCTTGAAGGTCTTCTTATTTCTTGTTGGCCATCATCAACTTCAGCAACATTTTGATTTCTTGAAGACATGGTTAAAAGTATCTATTATCTGAAAAAGAAACTTTAAAGATAGGAGGATAAATGAATGAAGGAATCATCAAGTTCATAAAAGACTGAATCTTATTTAAGAAGAGGAATAAAAAACCGTCAAATTTGGAAAGGCGTTAATCAAGGCAAAGATTTGATTTCCTCGAAAAAAGGTAACTGACACAAACGTGATAATAGAAGTTACTGCTAGCGGAAAACTCGGATAACGTGCGAAAAGAAGTTATGACAAAATAAAGAGTAATAATTGTTCTTCAACTTTTTTCAAAACCTTGGATCAACCGTTAAGAATTTTTGAAAAAAAGAAGAAGAAGGGGGCAAGTTGTTAGGAAATAAAAGGCGAGATGACACGTGTCAAACGATTAAGGAAAAGTGAAGAGATTCTTAGAAGAACGAGAAACACACAATCAAAACCTTATAAAAAGGTTGAGTAGATGACAGATGTGAAAGACTGAATATATCACTGCATGATCAACACGTAAGATCAGGAAAGTGATTTCACTCTGATCGAAACAGAAAGCATTAAGTGCAAATGGAACGGGAAAAATAGGAGTAATAAATGCGCATAGAACGGAAAAGTGAGAGCATTAATTACCTAAATTACTTTAACTGCATAACTAACACCTAGGATCGGGAAAAAGATGACTCATAAGGAACAAAGAGCACGTGTTAATCATACAAGGTAGCGGACCAAAAAGGGAAAAGCATGACGAGGAAGCTACCTGTCAACCACACGATCATCTTGATCTGAAGATAACAATAAAATAAAGAGAATGCAAGGAAGTAACGGGACAAGAGGGATCAGAACAAGAGATTATCGTAGAACGATAATCAATAAATTGACAGATAAAGTCAAAAAAACATGACTCACCAAATTCAGAGGATAGACAGAAAGGAAAAAGAAAGGGACCCATTAAATAACTTATAAATAGAGAAGTCCATCCAACAGAGAAGGGGTCGGAAAAATTGGAGAAGAAGAAGACTAAAGGAAAAAGGATCAGAATAAAAGAAAGGTTATTAGGTATGTACTTACTATGTAATATAGGGTATAAAGTTACATTTATATGATCCATTTTCGATAGTGGTAAAGATTAAGGATTTTTGTATGTAAGTCTGACCAAATGTTTTATATATAAGTAAGTTATTGACAATACCATATTATATGATTTGATTTTTAAGAGGATTTTGTGTATCAAAATGTAAGTCAAGTTTCTTCAATCTACATCATTTTAACAAATCAATGGTTGTTCATGTCAATGAAAATTTTGGCATAAACAATAACAAGGTTTTTGAAAGCCACATCTGTAAATTCCTCCAGCTTCAACAACTGAGAAATTTGTATGGAGTAGTAATCACAGCATCATCATCTTCACTGTCTTGAACTTTCTCCAAAAGCTAAGAGCAAGTGGTCAAACAAGACCCTTCCCAGACCAATATAAGGGGTTGTATAGTATTCAATCCTAGTCGTTGAAACTAAGATCTGCCTTGAGATGACAAAAATATCCCTCTTCATCGGAGATATAGACATCGGTTTTGCTACTATAATCACGCATTGAAAATATAGACCAAGCTATTAAAACCCTAGGGTTTCTGTCTCTCTTCGCCACTGGATTCGAAGTCCGTCACCGTTCTCCGTTTTCTCCGGAAGGTCCATCGAAGGTGAAGAACATAGAGATTAGAGACGGGACTGAAAGGTAGACTGAGCTTTCGTAAACTTTCGGTATGAGTCACTCTGGAAGATTGGAGTTTGATTCTTTCCTTACTGAGTCCTCACATACCAAAGGTTTCCGATCGTTCCTTCCTTTCAGATTTCATCTCCTGCAGTTAACTGTCTACTTATAATTGCTAACTTACTTTGGATCTGTGAAGGTATGTTGCTTAAACTTTGGGGGATAAATCCCTAACTTAGTACTGGATGATCGTTGCCTGTTCTAGCTGTTTGAATCTTCTACTAATAAGTAAGAAACTAGGGATGATCTAGAAATTCTATAATTAGGAGTTGGTACTTGTATTGTTTTTGATCTATATAAGTGATTTGGGTTGTCAGATTGAATGATTTTTGAGTTGTTGATCTAATTGAATAGATCTAATTGAGTAGCAGAGAGAGTGAGAGGAGATAGTGAATTTGTCAGGTAGTCATTGGTTTCACTTCAGGAATGTGCAGTTTATACCTTATGGAGGAGTTACCCCAGGAAGGTGTTTTCATTCTCCGTTTGTCCATTTCATCATCATCATCTCCAAAGGTATTTTTCACTATTCTTAAAGCCTAGAAGTTCATTTCAGTGACTTCTATTATGTAACCTAGCTGATGGTTTAAAGACAGAATTACGTAGAATTATTGCTCATGCGGCGACATTACATGGTGATTTAGCGAGCAGTACAATAGGGACTGAAGGAACCTTGGTGAATTTGGATAATCAGGATGAATTGAAGGGTACTACTGTTAGTACTTCTAATGGTCGTGGATGCTTATTGATGGGACTTCAGTCATTTACAGAGCGTATTATAAGCTTTTAGGTATGTTAAGTCACTTCGGTGTGTAAATGACACCTAAATTCGTGTACATCATTTCTTGTTTAATCATTGGGTAGCTTGAATTAAGTGATTTCACTATTGCTAGTTAGTCTTTTTAATAGTATAATCCGTAATTGGTTTTGTATGTTGTGGTTTGAATTCTTGGCTTTGCTTACTTTTTACGTCGCTTGCTGTTGGATTGATATTTTTATGGTTTTGTGATTGGGATTAGCGAGGTTGGAGCGGGATAATTTGCCAAATGCTGATGGGAATGGGGATTGGGTTTATACAATATTTACGGCTTTGTCTCTTGTAAGTTGTGCTTGATTTCTTGGATATGATAAGGTTTCATTAGGTCCATTGCATTTGTTCTACAATGGGTGCTCTTGTTGTCTTTTCTATACCTATATGTTTAGTTATTAATCCTGTTGAGGTTTAGCTCAGCATCTATTTGAGTTGGTTTAGTACAATTTTTTATCTGATTTTTTTTTTGTTAAAAATTGTAATCTTAGATATTCTGGCATTTCTGACATCCATTTCTCTACAGATTCTTAATGTGCTCGAATTGGGGCCGTCACATGTAGCGGTACGTTATTTCTTTCTAGATTTCATATCTCACTTAAGATTCTTTGAACTATCATTCAATTTTTCCTCAAAATTTATTTGTTCTTTCGTCTTTTGTTCGGTATTGTTACTGCACTTGAATGGTAATGAGTATCGAATGGCAAAGAAAAAGTTATTTTAGGAAATCGGCTAGTAAGATTGCTATATTTCCATGGTAAATTGGTCAGTGATTTTTCAGGAAAAGTAGTTATTTTAGGATGGTTCTTACTAAGTTTTTATCCTACATCCACCTCCAGTGTGTTTTCTTGTATGCTTTCATTTCAACATACTTAAATATTGGCTTGGTTGAGTCTTGTATAATGATCATGAAAGGAAGACGGAACATCTGTTCTGGTGACTGTATGTTATTCGTTGTCATCCTGTTAAATCCAATGCTCAGATATAGTTTGTTTTGCCCTTTCTTCTTAATATTTCTGTTCACATGCGATTACTGCGATGGTGTCTGACAAATGTGCACCTTTCTGATGCAGGTGGTGTTTGATCACGATGGTGAGATTTGAAGATATGGAGAGTTGAGGAATTCTCAAAAAGATATGGAGATTTATAACCGTCTCAGTTTGTTGACATGCTCTCTTTGACGGGTGACAAAAGCGATAATATTCATTGTTATACTACCCAATATTTTTCACAGAAATAGGCACAGTTGTATGATATGAGTTCCTTACTGCTACATTATTAAAACTTTAAAATGTCCTAAGGTGACGGCATATCATTGGTATCATTGGTGTTTCGACGACGACGACGTTCAACTTTTCTTGGAGTCTGTGGAGGGATCGGATCATCAATTATTACTTCTTCATCTACTCCTCCACCCATAAAAGCATCCCCTAAATCCATTGCAAAGCCATCAATTTCTTCTCCTTCTTCTAGTGCTTCTACGGCTTGTACAGCCTCTTCTACTGCCTCTTGTACAGCCTCTTCTACTGCCTCTTGTACTGCCTCTTCTTCTGCATCTTCTTCTTCTATGACATATTCTAACGAATTTGCTTCTTCTTCTTCTCTGACATTTTCTGGCTGAATACTAGTAGCATTTATAATCTGTAAATCACTTGCTTCTTTGTCTTCTTCTTCTTCTTTTTCATTGACATTTTCATGCGATTCCTTTACAGCAACAGATTCAGAAGCAGAATTAGAATTTACGGTAGAATCTAAAGTACTCACGGTTTCTTGAATTGGAGAATCTTCTTTTTCTTCTTCTTCCTTCCTCCTCCTTCTTTCTATTCCTTCTTCCTCCTCTTCTTCTTCTTCCTCCTCCTCCTTCTTCCTCTTCCTTGCTGTTTCTTGAATTGGAGCAGCTGCTTTTTCTTGAATTAAAGCACTTGCTTCTTGATTTCTAGCTTCTTCTTTATCATGCATACATCTCTCCAGCGCTAGTTCTTGCGATTCCTTCACAGATTCCGTAGTATCTGCAGTACTTCTTTCTTGACTTTCATCACTGTCTTCATCTTCCACTTTTTCATCTTCATCATCTTCTTCTATGACGTATTCTGAAGAACTTGCTTTTTGATTTCTAGCTTCTTTATCTTCTTCTTCTTTTTCATTGACATTTTCATGCAATTCCTTTACAGCAATAGATTGAGAAGCAGAATTTACAGTAGAATCTAAAGTACTTACTGTTTCTTGAATTGGAGCAGCAGCTTTATCTTCTTTTTCTTCTTGTTTGGTATTGAGATTTTCTTGCTGAATGATACTGCTTCCTTGTCCAAGTTGAGACGGCCTTTTAGGAATCTCTTTCTCCGAGTAATCATCATCATCTGAACTGCTACGTTGTGTTTGATCTTTCTTTTCCATTATTACCAGACCAGAACCTTAATCTATTTCTGATAATGAGTAGTTTCTTGAACCAATTTAAACTTTGCAGAGAAGAAAATTGAGAAGTTTTCTTCTTTCAAATTAGATACTATTACTAGTTTTGGGTTGATTGATTGATAGATGTTGGTGGGTTTCTATGATTGAATCTCTTAATTTCTATGGATACTCAGAGAGAAAGAAGAAGAAGAAGAGTGGAAAAGTGTTATGAATGAATCACTCGATCTTCTTCTCATCATCTTTTTATAGGCAGCACCGCAGCAGCAGGGGACTTCATTAGTTTGAAAAATCTGTTATTCACCCACAAAACTGAGTTATGGGCACTCACAAAACTAAGTTATGCAGAATCGGTTGTGTTTGTGCTAAGCTGCTGCATGAAACACACACCCCTATTTCCTCAGTTGAATCATGAACCTCCTCTAGGACTACGAGTTCCATTGGGGCACACTCCTCTGACGTACAAGAAGTGGTTCTAGTTGGTCTTTAAATCGAAACAAATCAGATACTTAACGGGCATACGTGTTTTGTACCCGAAATCTATTCATCAAAAATTAAAACACTTATCTAGTGTGAACTTTGATTTTTTATAGAATACTAAATTGGGAGATACCTCTATAAATTGGGAATACATAATAAAACAAAATAAAGATATTTTTAAGTAAAATTATAGTCCTTTATCTATATATGTTATGTAACGGTTAATTTTTTTTTATTATTATTATCTTTATTATATTTTTTTATTTATTTTATTTTTAACAAATATATATTTAACTTTTTTTTATTTTTTTTTACTTTTTTAGTTATCTTTTTTAAAATAATTTTGACTATTTTTTCCTTAAAAGATCAGTATCGGTCATTTATATAAAATAAAATAAAAAACATTAAATAAGAATTAAATAAGTAAAATATAAAAAGGAAAGTTTAGTCATTTATAGTGTTAGAATATAAATTATCAATATATGTAGGTTGGCATGATCTTAAGCGTCCCCCAATTTACGGAGGTATACCTTAATTAAAGATTATTTTTCTAGACTTTTTTGTTTAATTCTTGAATTTTAATGTTTTCTTTAGACCATTAAAAAGATATTTTTAATGTGTATTAAAATAAATTAGAAAAATAGGAGGGTATTTGTGGTTTAATAAAAATAAATATTGTATTCTTAATCTCTAACGAGTATCCAGAACCTATGGGTATCCATCTTTTTTATCGATTTCGTTTATGGATTCATTAGTTTAAGTACTGGATTCGAAATCGAATAAATAATTGGTTTCGATTTTGGGTAGTACATTTCCCGGACCCGGCAGGCTTGTATAGACAACCTAATTCCAATGTTATGAAAAATAAATACATGTTCTTAAATTTTGTACATTCCAAATTACTTCAATACCCCACAACTATTTGTCGTATCTTTTAATTTATAAAAAATTTACATATTTTCTATCCTCATTTTCCTAATCTCATCTGATCTATATAAATCATTTTTTTTATTTAATTCCTTTTAGATTGGATAAATAAAACTCGCCCTATTATATTCTATGAGGTAATCTTCCACTTTATCCGTTTTACTTTTCACCCTCGATCTCTTTCAAATTAATCCTAACTAAATTTGGGTAATCCAGCGAAGGAACGTATAATCTCTCGATAGAAAATTTTGGATCGGATGGACCAACATATATGAAAAATAAAACAAGTATGATAGTGGTGACAAGTCGGTGGACACATATTTCCTATGATTTTGATCCAAGAAAGAAATTGAAAATCAACATTTTATACCCAATCAAGAGAAAATGAATTCAAATTCATTAGAAAATCCTGACTGCCACATAACACACCACCACATTAATAACCTGGTGTTTTCTAAATTATATCTATAATTATTATATTAAGCGTTTTTTTTCTTCGTATTAGATCTATTAAAATATAAATTAATACTTTTTTTTTTAAATACCATAAAAATTTGAGTAACAATAACCCTAGAACAATAATAAGGAATTTTTTTTTATTTTTTTTGATTTTTTTTTAAATTAAAAACCGGTACATTTCGGTTAAACCTTATCAGTCGATACTTTTGGGAAAAAATATTCCACCAGTATAGGCTGTTTTGTATCAGGTAAAACTCGATACCGATAAAACTGGTCGGGATGGAAACCTATATGTTCGTGTACCTACCTTGTAGGAGTGTTGGTAGCATGAGCAAATCTACCAAGGGAAACCAATAGATAATCTGAACCAACATAACTGTTAGTAGCTCTCCAAATTAAGGATTAGTTTTCTAATTCTGGACCTCATAAACTTTGCCAAACAATCCCTAACCAAGAAACAAGAGAAGCAATTAAACTATAATGCTACGCGGCTCAAGTAAGTAACTAAAATAGCTGCCCATAACTACTGCCACGTCACATACTTGAATAACAGTGACTTGTAAAACCCGACAAAACGTTATTTTGATTTTGGCTTATGTGGGTCCCACACTCAATCCAATTTGTCCGGTCCAGTCACAGAGATTAGAATTTTGATCCACCGTTGGATTATGTGACCGACTTCCTGATGATAATCAAAAGGTACAAATCCAGATAGTAATATAACTACAATACAACCAATAACGCTTTATCACCAAGAGAATCATATTACCAATTCTACCCCTGGTTGTTTGAGGATGTGATGGTTATAAAATGAATTCTCACTCCTTACTTCCATTTCACCCTCTCTCTGTTACAAGATACTCTGTTTTTCACTCTGTTTGAGAGAAGATCAAAACCTAAAAAAAACTCATTAATGGTGGGTTAAACCCAAAACTCAACTCACCTTCATCAAAAACTTAGATCGATGTATAAAACCCATATCTTAGATACCTCTCAATCTCATTCCAAGAATCATCGTTCTTTGGATGATCATTGCCCATTTTTTTACATACATTATGAGAGAATAAAATCTGAATGACGCGTGTCCAAGGATTGACGGAGGAGTAGCGAATTATAGTAAGACGAGAAGCACCCTAGCAAAGTTTTATTAAAAGATATGAAAAGTTGACAGGTTTAAAGCCTGACTATATTGATGCATTAGTAACACGTATGCTACGGGAAAATACAGTACTCTGATCAAAGCAGATAGCTTTAACTGCATGAGTGACACCAGGTTGCGGGAAAATTATGACTCATTGAGAAGTAATAATGAGTACTAATCCAAGAGAAACACATGTTGATTCTACAAGTTACGGGACAAAAAGGAACAAAGCATGACGATTCACTATTAAAAGGCTACGTGTCAAACATACTTTCATCCTAATCCAAAAGTATTAATAAAAATATGAGACCGCAAGAGAGCTGCGGGATGGTGAATGCTAAATCGAAGGAGAGCCGTGGGATGATGAGTTCAGACCGAAGGAGAGTTGCGGGATTGCATAACTCATCAAGAGAAGATAATAACAAACAGGTAGAAAAGTAAATTGGCGGGACCCATCAAATTAAGCTATAAATACCAAGCTCAGTGATAAGAAAAGGGGTCGGAAAAAATCAGAGGAAAAGATGGGGAAAAAGGCATAAAAGAAAATAAAAGAGCTTAGGTATGATATTTATGTAATTTTTTAAATTCTATTGATGGTAAAGGATCTTGATTACATCTTGATATAAAATATCACTTTTATAGAAAGAACTCAACTTTTTTTTTCTCTGTATTTACAATGGTTTGAACATATTTATGAATCCAACTATTTTATCAAAGGATATAAACAGTTAAACTATTGACTTACTGTATTCCTTATGTCTTTTCATCAAAATTATGATTGATTATCATTGTCAAAATTCTATTGTGTAACGATTTATGTTAAGATATCTCACAACTCTATTCTTCAACTATTTTTTGGTGTGATTCAAAAGACGTCAGATTTTTGATAATCACAATTTGGCGCTAGAAACATGGAGGTAGTAAAGAATTTATTCTACCTGATAAAATTTTCATCTTTAAAATTTCTAAAAGTTGTGTTATGTCAAAAAATATCATTCTACCAGATACATCGATTAAGAGTCGTATTAGAAAATTTTTGCATACAGTTTTATTTTCAGAAATTCGCTTTGTAAACACACATATTTGGCCCATATGGCCATGTACAAAATTTCATTATTTCATACTTTACATATGTCTTAAATTACCTGACATACTCTTAAGATCTTCATCTAGAAAAAAATTGGCTTAAAATTTTTCACCAAGCCACGTTAGTATAATTATCCAGTTCTTGATTTATATGTTTAATAAAATTTTCAATTCTAGCAAATAATGGTGAGATAAATTTTTAACTGAATTTTTGAGCTTCATACTGATTTGTTTTCATATAAATTTATAAGACTTGTCATAAATAAGAAAACTACTTGATTTATGTGTGTTTTTTGCCTTCAAAATAGATTGTATTATTTATAAATATTTAGAATGAAAAATTCTTTGGAAACACATAACTTATTATCTGAGCTCTCTTAGAATACTAGAAAGGAATTTTCTATAGCAACAAAAGACTGATACTGGAAGAAACTGTAACTACTAAAGGCGATCATACAAGTAGAAATCATGTCTCAAGATGCTAATTCGGAAAACCAAGGGAGAAATACAAGGGGGGATAATCAACAAAGAGAGATGATAGGAGCTTCGCAAGGACAACGAAGTAATTCAGAAAATCACACAAATATTTCTTCATTTGAAAAAAATTTACAAAACACTATTGATCACCTACAAAACTTAATGGGAGAAATGCACAAGATGCGCAAGGAACAACAAACTTGCGCTGAGAAAATTGCACATCTGACTAGAGAAAATCAAATATTAAAGGAAACAATCCAGCATGGTACGGGACCAACTACAACAAGGCCACCCGGGAAAGAAGCTAGCTCCAGTAGGCCCGCAAGAAGAAGAAAATAGGATAATCAAGACCAGAGAATATTGATAATGGAATCCTCATCCCAGCAGCCTGGACCCGATAGGTTGAATCATGGAGATTCAGTCTCGCAACATGATAAGTGGCAAAAATGCTTTGACGCTATGGAACAGATGCGTGAAGAAACAAAAGAATTTTTTTTTTTTAAAAAAGGGCAGACGAATAAAAGAAGTATTAAAAGAAGCCAGACGAACTCCATTGACACCATATTTGGCATATGCACTAATACCCCGAGATTGTAGTATTTCCATTTTTGAATGCTACGATGGTACAAGAGACCCCGTTACCCACTTGAAATATTATAATCGTATTATGACACGATGGGAACATGATGACATTGTCATGTGTCGGAGTTTCCCGTCAAGTTTGAAAGGAATGACTCTAGCATGGTATGATAATTTGCAAGAAGGATCAGTGCATTCATACGCACAGCTACCCCAAAAGTTTTTTGAAGCATACATGTATAACATACCAGTAGATTCAGAATGGATTGTTTGTACTCCTTAGCCTCGTGGATAGAAGAAACCATTCTTGATTATACCGACCAGTGGCAGGCGATTTGTCAGGCAATTGGGGATGTAACCCAAGAAGTCGTCATCAATGGCCATAAGTGGGGAATAACTGATCGAAAAAGTCAGCTTTTTGTTAACATTCATAATTCAAATCCCAAGAATGAAGGGGTCATCAGAGAAATTATTGAAAAGTGCGTAAGGTTACAAGACATTCAAGGGCAACATCCAATAATAATGTCACAGCAATAAACAAATGCAAAAAGAACCAATTCAATAGAGCCATCATCCGGATCAGGGAAGAGGTTTGCGTGCAAATCTGAAAAATGATGAATCAAAACGGGCAAAGTCAGAAGGGAGGAAAAAATTTCTCCAAGATTTTGAGGAGCGGGTCTTTACCAAACTCAATACTCCATATTCCAAAATTTGAAAGTAATAAAGGACAAGCAGGACTTTCAACCTCCACGGTCAAAAGAACAATAACCTGAATATACTCAGAATTCCAAGGATTATTGCGAGTACCATTGCTATCGGAGAATTCAACAAACCGATGCAGAAATTTAATTATCCTAGTACAAAGGATGATTGACGCGGGAGAATTAAAAGAATTCATTCAATTACCGGATTCCTCATCAAGACTCAATAAGGGGAAAGATGTCAACATTCCTCATAATAATCAAAATATAAATATGATCTCATATTCAGAGTCAAACCAATCATCTTTGAATATAGCCATCAATGAGAGATTGCATAAAAGAGTCCGCAATCACGAAGTCTTCAAAGTTGCGAGAATAATTACTGAGTTATGGGAAGAATGGATGGCGTCCCCTCTAACTTTTTCTGCAAACGAGGTTGATCAAGAGGTAGAAATGCACAATGACCCGTTGGTACTCACGTTGCCAGTATCTGGATGGAATGTAAAAAAAAATTTAATCGATGGAGGCAGCTCACTTAATGTATTGTTTTATGATACTTTTTTGAAGATGAGATTGAAAGAAGATCAGTTAACTCCGTCATGTTATATAATTTATGGATTTAATGGTTTCGCTTCAAAGTCGAAGGGAGAAATCATGCTTGATGTTGCGGCAGGGACAATAAGTGTTATGAAAAAATTCAGTGTCGTGGAAGCTCAGTCTCCCTACAATGCTATCACTGGAAGGCACTGGGTTCATCATCTAAAAGGTGTAACTTCAACTTATCACCAGTACTTGCGGTTCCCAACACCGCAAGGGGAAATGGAGATAAGAGGAGATCAAAATGATGCTAAATCATGATTTTAGCAGAAGTCCGTATGAATGAAGAACGATACCAGCAACAGAAAAAAAAAAGAAGAAAGAACGTAAGATGAAGGCAAAATAAGAGGCCCTAGATCAATACATGATTCAGTTTGTGGGAAAAAAGGCCACAAATGAAATAGGAGAAGGATCTACGGAAAAAGAAAATACGCCAAAAATTGACTCAAGGAATCTTCAAGCATAGCAACCAAAGGGGGATCCTACATTATTAGGATTTCCCAAATCAACCTTTATTTCAATTAAGGAGACCAAAAACGTAAACATAGGAATAGAAGAGTTTCCCAAGCTGATAAAGATTGGAACGTTGATGGAAATGGAAAAAGAAAGAAATTTGATCATATTACTTCGGGATTTTGTAGACATATTTGCGTGGAAGATGGAGGATATGCCAGGAATCGACCCAAATATTGTACAACATGAGTTACATATACACCCAGAAGCAACACCTTTTAGGCAACGCATACACAAAGTTGCGCCAGAATATCATGTGTCTGTCGAAAAAGAATTAACTAAGCTCTTGAATGCGGGATTCATTCGAGAGGTGCGGTACCCGACTTGGATTTACAACATGGTGATTGTACCAAAAAAGAATGACGGACTCAGGATTTGCATAGACTTCACCAATTTGAATAAAGCATGCTCAAAGGATAGTTATTCACTCCCCAGCATTGATCAGTTGGTGGAAGATGTTGAGGGTCATGAGGCCTTATCATTTATGGATGGACAATCCGGATATAATCAGATTGCATTAGCTGAAGAAGATCAAGAGCACACTGCATTTTTTACCCCTCGCGGTTTGTACTGTTACACTAGAATGCCATTTGGACTAAGGAATGCAGGAGCAACATATCAACGGCTGGTTGACGCAATTTTTAAGCCATGGATCGGTCGTACACTGGAAGTTTATGTGGATGATATGTTAGTAAAAAGTAAGATATCAACAAGTCACCTACAAGATTTGAAAGAAATATTTGAAGCATTACGGATATACAGAATGAAGGTCAACCCGGAAAAATGCATTTTTGGGGTCACATCAGGGAAGTTTCTGGGTTATTTGGTCACTAAAAAAGGAATTGAAGTTGATCCCGTAAAGGTCCAGGCGATAGTAGATATGCCATCTCCGAGGAGCATTAAAGATGTACAGAAATTAAATGGCCGTTTGGCCGCACTCAGTAGGCTTATTGCAAGATCATCGGAAAGATGCAAACCCTTTTTTTGATATCCTTAAAAAGAAAAATAAGTTTGAATGGAATGAGCGATGTGAGCAAGCTTTCCAAAATATCAAAGTTTATCTCGCAACATTACGTGCATTACAAAAGTCAAAGCCTGAAGAAGTTCTGGCATTATACATTGCGGCAACTGAAGACGCAGTAAGTTCGGTGTTAGTTCGGACCAATGAGAAGATTGAGAAACCTGTGTATTATATCAGTAAGACTTTGAACCCTACAGAAAAGAATTATACAAAAATGGAACAACTGATCCTAGCATTAGTTTTTGCTACTCAAAAGTTACGTACATATTTTCTGACACATTACGTACGGGTACCAAGTAAAGCACCATTGGAGTCAGTACTGAAGAATACAGGAAAATTCGGAAGGATAGCAAAGTGGAATGCACAACTTGAACAATTCAACATATTATTTGAATTACAAACTGCAGAGAAGTCACAAATTTTGGCTGACTTCCTGGCGGATTTCCCGCTGGAAGATGATTATGAAATCCAAGGTTCGCCCAGATGTGAAAATTAACTATGTTTCATTCTTTTCCTTTCAATTTTCATTAATATAATTGTTTACTATCCTATGAAATTGAAATTCAAGGTTTGCCCGGATTTGAAGATGATGATCCCTCGGATATCTTGAACTCTGCAAATCTCCAAAGGTGGGAAGTATTTGTTGATGGATTTAGGAACAAAGAAGGTGCGGGAATTGGAATAGTAATTACCACACCAACGGGAGACCGAATGATACATTCATTTCGATTAGAATTTGATGAGCATACAAACAATATAGTGGAATATGAAGCTGTTGTTCATGCCCTGAGACTCATCATTGAGTTAGGAGTAAGCGATGTACGACTCACAAACGACTCAGAATTAATAATTTGACAGGTTAAACTAAAATACCAAGCATTTGATGAAGATCTGGCAGAATACAATAATCTCATGCAAAAATTGGCACTCCAAATTCCAAATATAACTTTTCTACATTTGTCCAGAGAAAAGAACCGCCATGCTGATTCCTTGGCATTTCGTTATCCAATGGTAAAGGATCCAAACACATCAGCCATAAAAATTTGGCGTATATATGAATCATCAATTAAGTTGCGGGCAATTGAAAACATGGAAGAAAACATTGAGGAAGATATTGAAGGCGAAGATGTCCAAGAAGATGCAAGTTTCCCACAGAAAACAGAAAATGATCTTACTGAAGAAGATTGGAGAGTTACAATCCATCAATATTTGCAAAATGAGGTACTACCCACAAATTCTAAAGAAGCAAGAAAGGTGCAATCGAAATCTGTAAATTACCATCTGCGAGATAAAATTCTATACCGCAAGTCTTTTTTGGGACCGTTACTTCGATGTCTATCTCGAAAGGAAGGGCTACTGATTCTTAAAGATATACATTATGGAGATGCGGGAAATCATAGTGGAAAACGATCACTGGCATTAAAGGCAAAGACACAAGGTTATTATTGGTCATTTATGCATAAGGATGCGGAAAATATGGTGAAAAGATGTGAAGAATGTCAGCGTTATGCGAAAAGAATAAAAGCTCCCGCAACAGAACTTAATTCAGTACTCATCCCTTGGCCATTCGCAAAATGGGAATAGACATCGTTGGACCATTGGTGGAAGGAACCAAATAGAGAAAATACTTGATTGTAGCCACAAATTACTTTACTAAATGGGTTGAGTCCAAAGATCTCGCACGAATCAGAGACACTGATGTGTTTAAGTTCTTGTTTGAGAATATAATCTGTAGATTTGGAATTTCGGCAGCCATAGTTTCTGATAATGGACAACAATTACAAGGGAAGAATATAGATATGCTTTTCGAGGCATTCAACATACAAAAAAATAAGTCAACCCCACTTTATCCACAAAGTAATGGACATGCCGAAGCAACAAATAAGAAAATTGCCATAAACCTAAAGAAGACACTTGACAGGCATCATAAGCAGTGACACGAACAGCTTCATGATACACTATGGGAAAATCACACAACTAGGAGGGAGCCCACATGAGAGTCACCTTTCCTCCTTATCTACGGGAGAGAAGCAGTCATACCAACGGAAATCATCTTACCCGCTACAAAAACAAAAGCATGGGAGAAAAATCCAAATTCAGATCTAATGCTTGAAAAGTTGGATGACTTGGAAGAAAGAAGGGAGATTACACTTCAAAAAATTAAAAATTATCAAAGAAGATTGGCAAGAAAATACAATAAAAAAGTAAAGTTGCGGAATTTTGTAGAAGGACAACATGTTCTACATCAAATCCCGGAATACCAGAGGGACAAAGAAGTGGGAAAATTTGCACCAACGTAGGGAGGACCATATACTATACAAGGGGTTACGGGACAATGATCGTATTATTTGCGGAATATGAAGGGGGAAATTTTACAAAACCCTTCGAACGCACTATACCTCAAACCGTATTATCCTTGATTATAAATACAATTGTGCAATAGTTCACATTCAGAAAAGGTAAAGCATATCGAATGCATTTTCTCTTGAAAATCCAAATAAATGTCCATGACAATGGGATTTTCCAATATAAAGATGCCTAACATGATATTGATTATTGTATCAGGTACTCTCCACTTCAGGAAATGCTCGCAATCAACAATATAATTGTACATCAAATTGGTTTCATATTAGGTAAAACTATAAGAATTTCCTCTCAAAGAAAGTCCATGTCTATGAGTGCATGACTATTGGATTTTCGCTAGTAGGGGTGCCTAACATGATAATTAATTGATGTAATCATTCTCCATTTCAGGGGACTATCAGGACCACATCCTAATTTCCTCTTGGCAAAGAGAAGTTAGACATGTATTATTCCCATAATATGACTCAAGGTATGAAAATTCCTGGCAGTCAAATAAATCACACTCATACAATGAATTAACTATTAACCCTTTGATTTACCAGAAGCCGAAGAAGAATTATATAAATTCAAAATATGTTTGCAGGAACAACAACATAAAGAAAAAGGAAATACAACTATAAAGAAGAACGGGATAGTAGCAATAACAGTTAGTATACGGGAAGAACATTTTACAAAAGAAGCTAAGGAGCGGGAAGAATGCTTTTAAAAGGAGGAACCTCCGGCACAATTACTCGAGTATATTTTGTTTTAAATCCATCAGCTTGTAGTTGGTCAAGAATGTTGTTGACCGCTTGAGCATTTTTAGTTATAGCCTCTTTCTTTAACCATAATACATAAGCTTTTCTATCCTTAACTTCCAATATGAGCCTATTTACTTTCATTTTGAGTCTACTTACTTCAGCTTCACAATCCCGGACCTTTGATTTCCAAGAGTTTATTTGATTTCTTACAACATCTAATCTCTAGCAAGACATTTGTTATTCACATTTTTTTAAAATAATTTATCTTCGGATTCTAAAATTTTAGAAGACAAAAGCTCAAGATGAGCCTGCGCATCAATAGCCTTGCTGGAAGCGAGCTCTAATTGAGTTTGCGTTTCTTTAACCTTCAAAGAAGCCTCCTCAAATTGTTTATTGAGATTTTCAATTCTGGAATTAGCCGCATCAAGTTCACCCAGCTTTGACAGCTCTTGCGGTCGCTTCATTAAATATCTTCTCAAAACCTGGAATCAAAGCAACGGGTTAAACAGTGCGGGAAAGATAGCAAACTAAAGTATACAAAAAATAAGATACCTCCAGCGAGGGATTTGAACTCTGCCTTTTTGTGAACCGTAAGTTCCGATAACTGCTTATACTGTGATTCTAGTCTATTACGCCTCCACTTCATTAAATCATAACTATCGACAAGATCATTAAACGTTGTTTTGACCTCCACGATTTCATTGTTAACTTTTCTTACATGATCTTCCAATTGTGAAATCCTAGCCCGCATCTTAGACAAGAGTTTTGAATCCCCCGCTGATCCCATAAAATAATACAGAATGCAAGAAAGAAATTATTAAAAGAATTTGATAATGTAGAAAAATTTAAACCTTGATTCTGAAGGTCATGTAGTTGTTGACGAAGATTATCGTTTTCCCGCTGTAAGTTCAAAACATTATCTTCCTTGGCTTTATAATGAGATTCCGTCATGATGGACCGAGATTTATAAAATTTAAATGCAGTAAATACAACATTGTAAGCAACCTATAAAACCAAATTTATGAATAAGATAAAAAATAGGGAAGATCAAAAAGAATGAAAATGACAAGAATACCTGTGTAAGAGCTTGCTGAGGGAATGAATATAGTTGTCCCTCAGCAAGAGCTAGAGAGTATCCTCCAAAGAAGTGGGAAGATTCGTGGGAAAGGTTGAGTCAACTGTATCATCATAAAACCAAGCATCTTTAGCTTCTTCAAATGGTACAATCCCCATGGATCGCCGCAACCGAGAAACCAAAACACTGTCTGACTTCACCGGCGTAGGATTACTTCTAACAGACAAAAGATCCTTAGATAAAAACTATTGAAAGTATTCTTTTTCATCTCCTAAGAGACTTAAGTCATTTACGATCCCCTTGCCTTTGTCAACTTGCGGGATCTCTTTATTCGGTTCTGATGTTCCCGCAAACGCAGTATGGACAACAAGACTAAGAGAAAATAATGCTGAGGAACTTGCAGGAATGCTTCCCGCAACATGAGTGTCCGAAGACACATCTATTCCCTCAACCACAGTGTGGACAACGGGATTAACAGAAGACGTTGCTGTAGTAACTACGGGAATATCTTCAGCAACCTGAATATCCGGAGATCCCATTAATCCTGCAGCGGGTGAAATATTTTCAGCAACTGGAACATCTTGATTAGGGAGATCCGCTCTTTCAACAACGATACCCTCATTAATATGATCATCCAAGATAGGGTGATCCATTTCTTCAGTGACGTCCTCTTCATGTGAAACCACTTCAATTGCAAAATCAACAGGTAGAGGAGAAAGTTGTTGATAAAAGTTAGAAGTAGCCATCACAGTATCAAGTGAAAGGTTAGCAGTGGCATCTGGAACCTCTTCTACGGTACCCACTTCCGGGATTTCCTCCACCGCAACGGCTTGCTCCGCAGGTACAAAATTAAATATTAGAGAAAGAATGGCATCTTCATCCTCTTGAATTACTGCGGCAGAGCTCCTACCCTCCCTCACAGTTCGACAAAGACGAATAGGGGAATCATCAATTTCACCTTCTTCTGTGTCAGAGGGGGTCTGGGATACCCTCTTTAACCTTCTCCGGCTCTTCGTTACGGGAACCATGGTTTCTGCGGGAACCACAACTTTGCGCTTTTTTCTAGCATCACCTTCTTGTGCGCCTTCGTTAATTCGCAGCATAGCCAGCGGCTCAACATGTTATATATTTCGCAATTCATCCAATGGTTCAACAGGCGATTCAGCTTACCAAAATAGAAAATAAAAGAGAATATTACTCAACCAAGGAAAATATAAGAGATGCAAAAGAGAAATAAAAGAAACCATACATACCTCATAGTCAAACTTGTAATCAGAGAAATTCAACTTCCAGGGACAATAATTTGGAAAACGGCTAAGAATATCTTTAACTTCATCACTAGCAAGGAACCCAAATATCCAAGGACCTTAAATCACCACAGGAGTTTGATACCATTTAAAATCATGATCTAATCGATTCTTTCTTTTAATGGAGTAGTTGTATGAGGGACACATCTTATTTTGGAACCATCAACCTCAAGAAGCAAGCGGAATCCCGAACCAAGTCTACGGCCAGGACCTACGCTCCACTTCACGTAATTCCTCCAGGAAATACTATCTGCATATGTGGCATGAAAGTTTTCAACCGTGTAATATTCCTGCTCTGTGGGGTCAGGTGTATAACAATTAAAATGAGTCAAACCATGAGTCCGCAGGCTACACTCATCCAGCACACGCCACCAATTTTCATTATATTGAACAATAGATCGAGCACGGCCATGAGGAGATTGGTTGCGGGATGCAAGAACCTCAAATTGAAAGGGGGACTCATGTGAGTACAGAGGAAGACGAAGACCTGTTTCTAACGCTCCTGCAGAGATAAATAATTTACTACTGGAGTACTTAAACCCTTTTATCATATCCAAAGACATTGCATCTTTACCATCCTTAAAAAAGGAAACTTTGAATCCTTCAATATGATGTTTCCTCTTGAAATCCTCAAGGTTTACAGATCTAAAGCTACAACTTACATGCTCCCTCTTATTCTTGGGGGAAGGATTAGCAGCCGAAGCAGAAACATTTACTATCCTAGAAGATTCGGCAGGGGCATTAATAGGTTTACAGGGAATGTCAAGTTTTCTTGATAAAGCATAACGCGATGATCTCCTAATTGACGGATGATCATCACGATGAGAGGAATCACCAGATACCTTGACGTTTGTTCTTTCGGCCATAACGAGATTTTTATCTACACAGAAAGATGAGAGAGAATATGTAAGGCCAAAATAAAAAATAAAACAGAAGAATCATTAAGGACAGTTAATCATCTTTATCAGGGAAAAATAAAGATCAGAAAAAAGGCATCATCACCATTGCCATCATCATCATCAATCAACCCAACAAACAATAAACAGACAATCATCAACATCATCAATGATTAATAAACGAATAAGTACAAAAAGAAAAAATTAAAAAAATTACTTACAAGTAAAAGGAAGAGGAATCTGATTAAAAAAAGTGCAAGCTTGATCCCAATGAAAAGACCCAAGATCACAGGAATTTAAGAAAAATAACAAGATGATGAAGAATCTTTGAAAAGTATAAGGAAGAGAAAGTGTTGCAACTTTAAGAAGAAGAAAACAAAAGATGTGAAGAATAGAATGAGGGAAATAATTGAAGTTAAAAAGACTAAAGATGACAAACTGTCGGAAGCTGAAAAGAAATCAACTTTATAAGAGATTTCATTTCCTTAAAAAACACCAACTGACAAAAAACTTGCAAAAGGAAGTTATTACTAACGTAAAAAGCGGAGTAACGTGCCAAAGGAAGTTATTGCAGGAGTGGAATAAAGAGAGTAATTATTACTTTTCTTTTTTCAAAATTTTACCAACTGTCAATTCCAAAAAAAGAGGGGGCAAGTTGTGAGAGAATAAAATCTGAATGACGCGTGTCCAAGGATTAACAGAGGAGTAGCGAATTATAGTAAGACGAGAAGCACCCTAGCAAAGTTTTATGAAAAGATCTGAAAAGTTGACAGGTTTAAAGACTGACTGTATTGATGCATGAGTAACACGTATGCAACGGGAAAGTACAGTACTCTGATCAAAGCAGATAGCTTTAACTGCATGAGTGACACCAGGTTGAGGGAAAAGTATGAATCATTGAGAAGTAATAATGAGTACTGATCCAAGAGAAACACATGTCAATTCTACAAGTTACAGGACAAAAAGGAACAAAGCATGACGATTCACTATTAAGAAGCTACATGTCAAACATGCTTTCATCCTAATCCAAAAGTATTAATAAAAATATGAGACCGCAAAAAAGAGAGCTGCGGGATGGTGAATGCTAAATCGAAGGAGAGCGCGGGATGATGAGTTCAGACCGAAGGAGAGTTGCAGTATTAGTTGCGGGATTGCATGACTCATCAAGAGAAGATAAGAACAAACAGGTGGAAAAGTAAATTGGCGGGACCCATCAAATTAAGCTATAAATACCAAGCTCAATGATAAGAAAAGGGGTCGGAAAAAATCAGAGGAAAAGACGGAGAAAAAGGCATAAAAGAAGATAAAAGAGCTTAGGTATGATATTTATGTAATTTTTTAAATTCTATTGATGGTAAAGGATCTTGATTACATCTTGATATAAAATATCATCTTTGTAGAAAGAACTCAACTTTTTTTTCTTCTGTATTTACAATGATTTGAACATATTTATTAATCCAACTATTTTATCAAAGGACGTAAACAGTTAAACTATTGAATTAATGTATTCCTTATGTCTTTCATCAAAATTATGATTGATTATCATTGTCAAAATTTTACTGTGTAACGATTTATGTTAAGATATCTCACAACTCTATTCTTCAACTATTTTTGGTTGTGATTCAAAAGACGCCAGATTTTTGGTAATCACAATTTGGCGCTAGAAACAGGGAGGTAGTAAAGAATTTATTCTACCTGATTTTATCTTTCAAATTCTAAAAGTTGTGATATGCCAAAAAATATCATTCTACCAGATACAACGATTAAGAGTTGTATTAGAAAAACTTTGCATACAGTTTTATTTTCAGAAATTCGCTTTGTAAACATACATATTTGGCCCACATGGTCATGTACAAAATTTCATTATTTCATACTTTACATATGTCTTAAATTACTTGACATACTCTTAGTGTAATTATCCAGTTCTTGATTTATATGTTTAATAAAATTTTCAATTCCAGCAAATAATGGTGAGATGAATTTTTAACTGAATTTTTGAGCTTCATACTAATTTGTTTTCATATAAATTTATAAGACTTGTCATAAATAAGAAAACTACTTGATTTATGTGTGTTTTTCCCCTTCAAAATAGATTGTATTATTTATAATTATTTAGAATGAAAAATTCTTTGGAAACACATATCTTATTATCTGAGCTCTCTTAGAATACTGATAAGGAATTTTCTATAGCAACAAAAGGCGCCCATTCAGGGATGCTTCGTCAGGAGGCCAGCTTTATATTGAGATTAAATTGCTCCCCTTGAGAATTGGATTGATTTGGTTATTGCGGAACCAGCGTTCTCACTTTTCCTTTGAGATAGTTAAGTACTTATCGAACCGAAGGATTCGTATTTTAACTAGTAAGCAGTAGACTGCAAATTCTATATCATATAGAGAGCTCCTCTGGTTTTGAGGGACCAAACTCCTTGTCCTCATCTGATTCAACGGCTGATCTCATCAACAGAGCCGTAGACTTCATTGGCTTATATCTAATCGCGGCTTTCTCATGTTTGATAGGTTGACTAGCCCATTGACCGGAATAGAACCTATAACTGATGGACCAAGAAAAGACGATCATGTTCCGCAGTGCGAGGTATGGGTTCAAAAGAAGGGTCTACAGCCAGAAACTTTTAGGAGCCGGACGCCGAAAAATGAATGGCCCTGACTCCGTCCCACACAGTGTACTACTATCGGCCCTACCAGGCAACATCTACCGAAACTTAGGTAGACCAGAACGGTCTACCCCCATATTACCACGCAGAAAAGGAGGAGGAAACGACCACCAAACAGCTGTGTTCGAGTTGGCTCCAAACTTAGATAGAGTATCAGCACAACCATTGCCACCACTCCACTAGTGGCTCGGCTTGGTCTCGATCCCGTCTTTTATTATAAGTTAATCAAACTGATGATACTGGAGGCGTGAATCTAGTTAGTGGCGGATGGAGAGGTGGGAAAGCGAGCCAACGAAAAGAGGGGTTTCAAGTTGTAAATGCCCAAGATTTATGAATAGGATACTACAGCTGGCAGTTCTCACGCATTAGCCACTCAAGGTTAGGGACATATTGTAAAGAGAACAAAACAGAACCGAAAAATATTGGAACAAGTGGTTGTTTTCCAACATTTATATTAAAAACAAAGATACCAATAAAAAGCAATATATGAGTTAAGATAAATAGGAAGGGAAAGGGTCGCTCATGAATGGATGCCTTTGAAAGTGGCGCCACTTTCTTTCAGGCACTCGGCCCTCTGGAAGTAGATTCCCTAGCTGGAAAGGGCAGACCAATGTATCCAATAGAAGATGCCCGGTTACGGCATAAGTGTCATTCTTTTTTTACTTTTTGAATTGCTATTTAGTAACCACTCTTAGTAAGAGGGGAAAGCTTCCATGCCTCGTTATCCTATGCCAAAACGGTGTCGTTAAAGCGAAGTAACGAGAAGTGCAATAACAAGATACCCGAGACTAACGATTTCCACTTAAATTGGCTGTGATCTTAAAGATGTTCTTTAGTTGATGCGTTGCCAAGAAGATGGGAGATCTTCTTTTTGCTTTAAAAGTATTAAAGATCCGGGGCAAGGACAAACCCGGGAATCCTTATGAGTCGAAAGGGACCAGCTCACTTTCTGGAATTTCACAATGATGGTAGGGCTTCAGGAATAGATTTTTTCCCCTTTTAAGAGTAAGAGGGCCTCCTGTCAATAGAATGAGCTACTCTACCAACAAAGGATGCTACTCGCTTTAGCGTATAGCCCCAAATCTCGAACAAGCTGCCAGTACTAATGAAACTCAGCCACAGGAGTAGTTCTCTTCACAAATGAGGAGTTTACTTATTGCTAGTTGTAGGCGCTTAGAAATAAGGTGATTTATGGGAATGAGAAGGAAAACCAAGGGAGAAATACAAGGAGGGATAATCAGCAAAGAGAAATGACAGGAGCTTCGCAAAGACAACGAAGTAATTTAGAAAATCACATAGATATTTCTTCATTTGAAGAAAATTCACAAAATACTATTGATCACCTACAAAACTTAATGGGAGAAATGCACAAGATGCGCAAGGAACAACAAACTTGCGCTGAGAAAATTGCACATCTGACTAGAGAAAATCAAATATTAAAGAAAACAATCCAACATGGTACGAGACCAACTACAACAGGGCCACAGGGGGTAAGAAGTTAGCTCCAGTAGGCCCGCAAGAAGAAAAGAAAAGGATAATCAAGACCAGAGAATAGTGATAATGGAATCCTCATCCCAGCAGCCTGGACCCGATAGGTTGAATCATGGAGATTCAGTCTCGCAGCATGATAAGTGGCAAAAATGCTTTGGCGCTATGGAACCGATGCGTGAAGAGATAAAGAATTTTTTTTAAAAAAAAAGGGCGGACGGATACATGACTCTATTCTTCAACTATTTTCAGTTGTGATTCAAAAGACGCCAGATTTTTGGTAATCACATACATATAGAAATTTATAGAGAAATTCGTTTCTTGGACATATTTCGCTATTTTTTACTGAGGAAAATCATTGTTTTCATCCTATGGATAAAAGGAAAGAAAAGGAGGAAGAAAGGGGGAAAAGTTCTCCAATGGACATTGATGGTGCTGAAGGAAACCAAGGTGCTGGTGGTGAAGGAAACCAAGTTAATGAAGAAGAAGTATACGAGAATGCAGTTCAGAATAGTGATAATAGAGCATTAGATACGATGTCTTCTTTGCAAAGCGGTTTACCAACCATGTAAGTACTGGATTTTCTTGATTCTTGATTTTTTATTGAATAATTCCGTCTTTAGAGTACATTTTCATTGTGTTAATTGAGGATTATTGGTGGTTTGCTAGTAAGAGTTGTGTTTCTAAGTACTGATTTTCTTGACTACTTCGATTATTTAATCCTTGATTTTATGTAATTAGGGTTTTATAAAGATTAAGAGAATGAATGTATGAAAAAGATTGAATCTTCTTTTGTTAAATTTAGGGTTTCAGAAGAAATGGCATGACAATACAAAAATTAATTAAATGAAAACTAAGAGTTTAAAGTAACTCTCTTCACTGTCTCTAAGCTTTTGCAGCGGCAACTTCAACTTTTGGGTTGAGCTCATCCCAAGTTTCTATCCCAGTACCATGACTTCAGCCAGCTTTGTGGAGTAAGGTTCTATCTTTCCAAGCTTCTCTTGTACCTGTTTTGATAGTTCAATGTAGCATGCTTGAGCGGTGGTGCATTCTTTTGGCATGACTATTTGTTGGAAGAACGGGATTATCTTTTCTTGCCAGTAGATACGCTTGTATTCCTTCAAGTTAACAAAGGGGTTACTGGTCTTGACTCCCCATCCCATGTGTCACAAATCACCTAAAAGAGGAGCAAATAACAGAATAAATATTAGACTGAACACAACCATTCCCTTTCCTAACATATTTGTCTGTGGGGCTCTATAAATCCAAATGACACAAATTTTAGACTGTTTTGAGCAACCTCATTCCTGAACAAAGTTGGACCACATTTTATTGTCAATACAATTACCATAACTCAATTTAGATAAACACTATTCTCAATTATAATTATGAGCAACCAACACAATCTCTTTACAAAGGAATATATAAAGTGTCCTGACTATTAACTTAATAACAACTACTTCATAATGCTACACTCATTACCGAGATCGAGCCTCGAGGCCAGCGCCTCTGACGGAATGGGGGCATGCATCAATCCCTCCCAGTTTTGAGTTACTGACCTAATTAATTAATTCAGTCATTTGGACTTGAACCACACCCAAATCTAACGTGTCCTAGCCCCCCAGCCACTGTACATCATATTCAAAGTTATATGTATAATAAGTTTGAACATAAAAGATGAACCAAATTGCAGTAAGTTGATAAAGGTAGAGACTTGGTGTATATTTACCAAAACTACATAACTTCATTCATTACTACGAGCATCTATCCAATTCCCATATCAACCTTTAGTCTTGGGGAAGAGTAATTCAAATCAAGACTAACCGTCTTGTTAAACCTCTATACGATAACTACTGCAAAATAAGAACGTAAAGTAGATGTTTTAGAATTCAAAGTTTGAAATGCTTTTAAAAAAGTACAGTCGAGAAATATCCTCATAAGTGTTCAATATTAACAAAATCCACATGCCATTAGTAATTATTAATTAACGACTTCATGCATCCTCGAAATCTAAGGTAAGAATGCTATTTCTTCAAAACGATGCAGTGATCCTTTTAACAGAAATTGGTGCAGCTGACCCTCTCGATAAAAATACTAAGGTGGAGCATCATCTCAATGAAATCTGATTGATCTTTCTAGTTTTCTAAGATAATCCAAGCATTATATTGCTACGACTTTCAAACACATGTTTTTCTTGGGATAATTATGTATAGGGTTCAGCTTACCTGTATCTACGGGAGAATTCCACTATTGAATGTGATAAGATTGACAGCTTCCTCAATCAGGCTGAAGATTTTGCTTGCTTTTGATCTGGAAATGTTGTGATCTCTCCTGGAGCATTCAACTGAATTGGTGGCCATCCAACAACTGGTGCATCAGCGGTCTGATTATTGCATTTAGCAACACAACACAACAACGAGAAAACCCATATCAGAAGACAGTATACAGAACCCATATCAAGAAAGGTTCTTCAACAATTACTTCAGTTTTTCTAGGGGATTCTAACAAAAAGTGTAGAGCTCTTTTCAGCACCAAGGCCACTAATATAGCTTGCCATCACACCAAAATCAGCTTCAAAGATTGCAAAAATCAATCTATTTCTTTCAGTTCTGAGATATGCATCTCTTTAGCTGCTTCTGTAGTGTCATTAATGCGTCGATCTTCAAATACAGATTTACTTAAAACAGGTAGCGGCTCGGAACCAGCCTCGTCTTTAATGGTTTTGGTTGTTAAAGTTACAACTTCCCTGTATTTGAATCACTGCCTTTGCATCGAATATTTTGGCTGCAGGACTCCTACAAATGAGTAGAGTAAAATACAGAAATAAACTGCATTTCGAAGACGACATGGCTAGTTTAAAACAAAATCAATTCAAAACTTCATTTATAATGGAAAACTGAACTTAGATGACTGCAAATACATTGAGTCTTTACAAAACTGTTTATATCATTCATAATTCACATATTGATCAGTAAGTATTTACCAGAGATAATATGATATTTACCAGGACATGGAGATAAAGAATGACATTAGCAACAAGGAGAAGATAGACTATCATTAACAAAAAAATTGAATTGAATCAAGTAAAAGTGAGAGAGAAGTTATACCTGAGGATCTTCAAGAAATGCAAGTGAAGATGTTGAATGTTCTTCTACTGATTGCTACAATAAATAAAATCAAATGTTACTTAAAACCCTATCCACAAAATCAAGCCCTAACTTAAACAATGAAAAATAGAGAACATTAAATTGCAAACCCTAACTTTACCTGATAAAGTTTGTAGAAATCAAACCCAACCTAAAGAATGAAATCAAAAGAAAAACACTAAAAATTTCTATAAACACAATTTACAGAAACCCTTACAAACCTCCCAAATCAAAACCATAAATTTCATTCCAACTCTGAAAAAAGAATTTGAGGTCTATTGGTTAGTCTGGTTTCCTCAGAAAATATGGTATCTATTTCTAATGAATTAGGGTTTTAATTTAGGGGATATAGATAAGAATTATGGTTTGATTTTTCTGGTTTGGTGGAGGGAGATGAAGAAGATGGAGAAGCACTACACTAGTGTGTTTGCAAATAGCAGCATCTGGGGTTATTGATGTCCCCTTCTTCTTAGGTTGGAGTCGGAGATGAGACCGAGAGCAGAAGAAGAAAGAGAGACTGGAAACGTGAGAGAGAAAGAGAGATGAGACCGAGAGCAGAGCAGAGCGGAGCAGTGTCTGGCGGGTTAAACGAGTGGGTCGGATGAAAAAAGATGTCACATGTGCCCGATCCATCGGTAGACGGATAAAAAAATTGTCACCAACATTCAATTCGTTCATCGGCGGGTTGGGTATAAATCGGATAAAATTAACAGAATGCGAATTGGGTATGTGCAGACCTGTTTATTACTATAACCTTTCTTTTTTAGCGTCGGTTGTTTTTTGCTTTGATTTCTGAGGTGGGGTTGGGTCTCTGTGTAGTCAACCACAGGACTAGCCCACCAGCCACGTCTAAATTTTGATGCGCCGATTTAATGAAATGGGGTTTTGACTAAAATATTATTAAATTTAGGAATCCACCAGGGCCACCACCACTGATGCGGAGGGTGGAGGAGCATAATCAATTGCAACCACCTATTTTTTATGCATACACCGGTGGAACAATGGTCCTACTATTAATTTTAGATACAGCTAAGATTTTCGTTGGATCGGATAGTTGAGTGGTTCGGGAGACGATGTCTCTAATCAATGGAGATATTCTGAATCGAAAAATCATTAGACAAGAAGATGCGGTCCATTGGTATCCCGCTTTATGTAAGTCTTTATATTTAAAACTATCGTAATTTTTTTGTTCACTGTTTTAGTGTAACTATGTGTATAGGTTAAACATCTTTAAAATTAGCGGGCCAGTAGGCCATGAATCTGTCCGCTGGACCCTGCTGCTACTCTATTACGTTTAAAACCATTGTTTAGATATTATCTTAACAATTTTTTTTTATATATGTATGCAGTTGAAAAAGTGGGAAAGGAGAATTATAAATGTAGTAATTTTATACTTGCTGCTACTGGGAATGCTAGTATATCAAAGGATATCTCCACCAAATTGCTCAAGTCTACCTCCGGAAATATAACGTTCAAATATTTGACAGATTCTATCGGGAATGAAATGCAGAACATACGACAAGGAAGGTAATACAACTGGTGACACCAGATGACTATTTAGGAACGGATTTCACGATCACTCAGATAAATGATTTTGGATCCTACAAAATAACTGATGCATATGCCTGTATCGGAAATGGAAAAGAAGAAAACCTAAACTACCTAACAAGTTATGGTATAAATAGCTGGTATGGGAAAACAGAAAAGGAAACAAGATGCCAAATCCGCGATTGTATACACAAGTCCGCTGAAAAAAATAGGTTCATTGTAGGGGGTGTGTTATTGTACACACTTCCAGGGTAAAAGAAGAAAGAAATGGAAGAAGACGATTAATCACCGAGAAGTTTGAATTTCCACCGCTTCAAGACGTGTTGTTTCAAAAAATCCGAAACGAAGATATTAGATACGGACTACGTAATGAAAAAAAGTGGTTCCGAACTTATATCTTCCCGGATTGGGATTCTCGAGCGGTAGAAGAAATCAACAAGTCGAAGGGTGAAATAGAAACTTTAGTGAGATTCTACGAAGAAAAATAGTTTTATAAAAGGTATCACAATTCTAAAAGATACACAACATATTCTATGCGGTTGATAAATAAAAGCAACGAATACTCCATTCTAGGTTTCTAGAATACCAGAGATATGCGTAGGCTTTGCGAAAGGCATGATATAAGGTAAGGCAGCACGATTTGTATTTTTAGGGAAAATGAAGCTGCCATATTTAATTTGTGGGTTGATTGTGAATAAATAAAAAAATAATTCAGTTTATAGATTTTAATGTTAGCATACAGTAACTATTCCTTTTTTCTTTTTTTTTTCTCTACAACTCTTGGTTGGCCCGTAACATTAGCAAGTACACATATGTGAAAAGTATGTTTACTTCAACTAGCACATTGCCTTAGTCCTTCCTCAACCACAAAAGTTTCTAAACCCTTAGGGTCCTCCCTTAGTTGCAATTTTTTTGTGGTAATAAAGAGAGGAATCATATTTAGTCTCTCCAATGTGGGACTAAAGGTTCATTCATAAAAGTGAAAATGAGCTAGTGTTCCTTATGACCCATTAGTCCTAAGATCCATTCCTACCAAGACCAATAAATCATTTTAAGTTCATTTTCTCCAACAATCCTCCACATGAATGAAAACCCGATAAAAATAAAAAATAAGAAAGCGAGAAATACCACTTAGGCAATAGGTGTCCATAAGGTCTTGAACCTTTGCTTAGTGAGAAATTACCGGAACTTCTCGATGGACAGTGAACGCGATGTCTTGAACTGCCATCGTTTGGTGTAGTTCATCAATAACTTCCACGTGTGATATCTCTCTAAGTGTTGTCAAGTTCGTGCCGTTGTGTCCATTTTTGCCCTGGACGTATCCCATTTCTCATAATGCTCTAGGGAATCAGCTCAATTCTCATAGGAAGCGGCCCACTTCCTCATTCAGATAGGTGAGTTCTATCAAGAGTGTTTACTGCTACACCCCACTTCAATCTTACTCAGTGTACCTCTTTCCACTAGGCGAATATCTTTAGAACTTGTCCACATAATATGGCTTAGGGTTTACGAATTTGTCTATTGCCTCTTGGGAGAATAATAGGTCTCATGTATTGACTTCCCTCGCCTCATGGACATATTTTGGCGCACACCATATGGGGTTCTATCCTGGAATACAATTTTTTTAATTATTGGTGGGCTTATTTAAGGGTGCGACCATACCTTTCTCGAGCGTCCTTGCTTGACACTTTGGCTTCATGGGTAAAATTCCTTGATATATCTGGGGTTCCATGGATGGTCCAGCTTCTCCCTTTCATGATCTACCAATTCATGTGCTCCAATTTCAATAATTCGTTTTTTAATGTACTGTCTTTCCCATGTTGGCTCCAACTTCCTCCGGGTCCCTTTTGGTATGGTGGTATTTCTCGCAAGACCATCACGCCAGGTTCATAATATCATACCTTGACCTTTTTGTTGTATTCCCTTGCCATCCTTCGATGATAGTTTTCCATATGCTATAGAGAAGGTCATCCAGCTTAGACAGTATGGGATCCGAAGTTAGATTCTTGATCCATGACTTCCTCTTCGTTGTTGGTACCATCACCTCTATGGGAAGCACTGTTTCCACTCGGTACGTTAGATGAAATTGAGACATTCTTGTTGCGCTTCGTCGAGTAGTTCTATATGCCCATAACACACTGGGTAGCTCCTCACACCATTCCTTATGTTTCTCATCCAACTTTTTCTTTAAATTGTCTGTGATGGTTTTATTTGTTGCCTCAGCTTACCCATTGCTTTCTAGATAGATTAAAGTTGACTTTCCTTGTTTAACTTTGAACGTATTGAACAACATAGCGATATTTTGCCTTTCAAATTGCTTCCCATTGTCCGAAACAATTTCTGCTGGTATTCCAAACCTGCAAATAATATGTTCAAACAGAAAGGCAAACACATTTTTTTCTCCAATGTTCTTCAATAGTTTCCCTCTACCCATTTGGTGAAGTAATCTGTGGCTACAATCATATATTTCCGCTGCTTTGATCCGAGCCCCAATGATCCGACAATGTCAACTTCTCACTTTACGAAGGGCCAAGGACTGAGTACCGAATGCAAACTCGTCGCTGGAGCACGAATCTTTTTGCCGAATCTCTGACACTCTTCCCACCTCGAGGATACCTCTTTCGCGTCTTTGTGCATGTAATTTGTGCCAGTGACATCATTTCGCTGTGGTTCCCCGCGTCTCCATATTGTATGGATTTCAAAATCTTCATTCCTTTTTCTTTAGATAAGCATCGCAACAGTGGTCCATGAAAAGATTGAAGATATAGAACGTATTCGCGTAACTGATAATTCATGGATTTGCTTTTAATCTTGTTATCCTGGAGTCTGTCCGTGGATTCGCCAGTCACATGCCTCATCTCCTACGTAGATTGCCAAAACTTCTACACTTTGAATCACTTCCTCTATTGATGGGTGGTGTAGGCACTTTATTTTCACCGCTACAGCCTCTAGATCACTTACCATTGAAGATACGAAGGCCAATGCATCAGCTAGTCAATTATCTTTTCGGCGGCAGATGTGCTGCCATTTGAGATTCGAAAATTGTGACGCATAATGCCTCGTAATCTTTTGGTACTTCTGCAATGATGGGTTAAACATTTTATACCTTCCTTCTATCTGCCGAACCACCAGCTGCGAATCCGACGTGAGCCTTATATCATTTAACTTCATTACAATCGCCAGTCTTAATGCATATATCACTGCCTCGCATTCAGTCTCGTTGTTGGTCACTAAAAATTCTAGCCGAAAAAAATGAAAAACCCTTACCCCTCCCGAATAGGTAAAAACAATGTCAATTCCTCTTTCTTCGTTGTTTGACGACCCATCAACAAATATCTCCTACCTGCTTGAGTAATTTTGTCTAAGAAAGTCTTTATAATCTGCGACGTCCTCTTCTAAGTTTATCATTTCTACTATATGTTCATCTTCTTCCAACGAAAAATCAGCTAAAAAGTATGCGATGACCTAGGACTTCGCTAACGTTAAAATTCCATATTCTACCCCAAATTGCTCTATTTGAGCATTCCACTTGGAAACCCTTCCAACTCACTGAGAATTTTTTAGTACCTACTCGATGGGTGTCTTCGTCATTAACTTGATGGTTTGAGCCTAAAAGTATGTTCGCAACTTCCGAGTCGCATAAACTAATCCAGTGTCAACTGCTCAATTTTCATGTAATTTCTCTCCGTCAAACCAAAAGTTTTTCTGATGTAGTATATAAGCTTCTCGACCCCTTCATATGTTCGGACTAACAATGCACTGATGGCCTCCGAAGTTGCCGCGAGATACACTAAAAGAACCTCCCCCGGATCGGGTCTTTGAAGGATTGATAGATTCGCTAAGTGTTTCTTAATATTTTGGAGTGCTTTCTCACATTCTTCCGTCCATGCGAATTTGACTCCCTTCTTTAGGACATCAAAAATTAGCTTGCACTTGTACGAAGATCTGGCGTTGAACCTGCATAAAGCTGCGAGTTGTCCATTGAGCTTTTGTACGTCTTCCAATGTTGTTGGAGATTACATGTCCCTGATTGCTTGTACTTTTG